>APFE031384579.1:0-11112 GCA_000404065.3 Pinus taeda | reverse complement strand
ATAGCATAATTCTGTAGAAAAAATTATAGTTGTTTGGAAAATACAAAGATGAAAGTTTGGAGACTAGTTTCCTCTAAAGAATGGATTCTTTTAACTATGAATTTTCATTCTCTAACTTCTAAGATAATTTTTTAATAAACTTTAATTCATTAAATATTGTATAAAAAACCAAGTAATTTTGGAGAAAATATATATAAAATTAGAAGAAGAAAAGTACAAATTTCTTTAAAACCACACAAACTATTTTAACAAAAATTATATATATTATATTTTCTTACATCACAAAACAACAGAACAAAATAAGATATATTATCTCACTCTTTACATGATTAAAGAAGAAAACTAATAATTCTCCATTAAATTTGTGTTCAAAATATGTAAACCTTATAATCAAAAAAGTTAAATACAGTGAAATGTAAATATATAATTAGATGTTAGAAATGCATAAATTAGCAATACATGAATTAAAAGAAACATATTTACATTGTAAATTTACATATTAAGTTTGACTTCATTTTTACTTCAACTTACAAATGACATTAAATTAGGGCAAAGTTTAACTTACTGATGAAATGACATTTTTGCATGGAATTTGGGGTTTCAATTTCGAGCAAGATTCATTTCCCCTAAATTCTTGAATTTTATATAGTAAACAACTTAAACTCAAACTTTTAAAAATATTTACTGAGTTTCAGTTAAAATTAATTTTAGTAATTATGATATGATAATCGTTCTTTAAGATATATGAGGCAGAGAACCTTTAAATGAATATTTTTTTGGTTATAAAGAATGTGGTAAACTGTGATGCGCTCTTAACGATCCATCAATCGTTTTTTAGATACATGATGTAAAGAATCTGTAAATGAATATATATGGGTGCCTTTAAATGAGTATAATGCTTTTGACATGCATTTTTATTTTAATTTTAGTAATTATGATATGACATAATTTTGTTTTCTTTAATAATTTTGTTTTCTTTAATTGATATGTGATATGTGATTGAATTTATCTAATTTTAAAAACTTACATAAAAATATGGAAGAATCAAAAGAACTAACACAGAGTCACAACCACACAAACATTGACATGCACTAGAGAAAACACTTGCAAAATGAAAATACAAAAGATTCCTGCTGTTGCTACTGCAGTAGCTAGCAGGTCTCGCTGAAGAATACAGTGAATAGGCATGCTTTGTCATAACCATGGCAGCTTTAGGATTACGTTTTTCTGGGTCGATCATAAACCTATGGAAGAACTATTTTTCTTTTTTTAATTAAGATCATCTCATTAAAATTTTGATTTAAATTTATTTACTACATTAGTTATGACAAAAAAAAGAAATTGGTTGACTTAGGCTTTGGATTTTATCTTTCAAACACAAAACACAACTTACTATCTATAGTGTTGTTTTGTTTTTGTTTTTTTCTAAAGTATAATATGAAAGCTATTCTAGGTCATTTAATTTGTTTTATTTTTAAGATTTAAAATAAAAATTATTTGATCTCTAATTTCACATTGATCATTATTGTAAAAAACTATATAGGTTAAAAACTATATAGGTTATTTATAGTGATGTAAAATTAAAATTCTTGTAATTGGGTATGAATCTTATTTATGACGAGGGAAATTAATGGTGACTATATAATTTATTCATGTGATCTTAGTTAATCATTAATATTAAGTATTGTTCTTTTTTTCCACTTTTCATGATTCATTTTATAGTTCTTTCATTTAGGATATAACAATTAATCAAATTAATTTAATAAGGAAATTAATCTTATTAAAATAAAACTAATAACACAATAGTTAATGTGAAGCTTCTATAGGTTCTAATTGTTTTAATCTGGCTCCAATAGCATATGTAATGATCTGAAATCGAACCATATAAATAAAGAGAATGAAATTATATGTAATTATTTTTTCATTCTATGTTTTTCTTAGGAGGAGGAGGGGTTGACGTGGAGGATGAGAAATAGGTAGAGGTTGAGGAGTAAGCGGAGGAGTTTGGAGAGGGACAGGAGGAGGGGGAGATGGGGGAGGAAGGTGGGCGAGGAGGTATGGGAGGAGGTGGAGGGGGAGGAGGCGAAATAGGTAGACAGGGAGGAAAAGGAGGGTTGGGAGGAGGAGGAAGGGGAGGAGGTTGTCAGAGGGAGAGTAGCTGGAAGAGGTTGAGTGGCACGATGAGGAGGAGGAGGTAGCAGCGGAGGGGGCGAGTGGGGATGAGGAGCGAGGGAGGGAGAGGTGTGAGTAGGGTGAGGAGGTGGGGAGAGAGGAGAAGGTGGAGGTTGGGAAATGGGTAGGAGGCAGAAGGGGGAGAGGCAAAGGTGGAGGCAGGAGAGGGGGGAGAAGGGAAAAGAGGTGGAGGTGGGTGAGGAGGGAGGGAGTTGCAACGGAGGAGTGGGTTAGGTGAGTGGAGGAGGAGAGGGAGGAGGCGGGGGATGAATAAGGGCAAGAGGAGGGTGGGGGCGGGGGGGGAAGCACGAGGCTAATGGGGTTGAGCGGAGAGGAGGAGGAGGGGGACCAAGGGGGTAGTGGGCATGAATAGAGGCGGGGGGGGCAAGGAGGAAGACATAGGGGGAGGCAACGGATAAGAGGGAGGGGATGCAATGGAGGAGTGAGTGGGAAAGGTGGAAGAGAGAGGAGGCTGGTAGGGTAGAGGAGGAGCTTGGGGGGAGGGGCGGAAAGGGGAGGGTTGGGGGGGAAAGTGGAGGAGGGGGAGGAGGAGGAGGAGGCTGGGGGGGATGGGGGGCAGGAGGAAGATAGCGGTAGGTGAGAGGAGGAGGAGGATGTTGGCGGATGGGGGGCAGGAGGAAGTTAGGGGGGGTAAGAGGGAAGAGGAGGAGGAGGAGGAGGAGGAGGAGGAACCTAGGGAGTGGGGTGGGGGCCAGGAGGAGGAGGAGGAGGCTTGGGATGTGGTGGGAGAGGAGGACGAGGAGGGAAAGGGGGGGAGGTAAGGTGGAGGCGGGGGAGGTGAGAGGAGGCAACAAAGGTGGAAGTGGGGGAGGATGTAGGAGGATGCCAAGGACGAATGGGTGGGAAAGGTGGAGGAGGAGGAGGCTAGGTGGCAGGCGGGAGGGCAGGAGTAGAAGGAGGAGGCTATGGGGGCCAAGAGGAGGTGGTAATAGGGAGGGGTGTGAGAGGAGGAGGAGTGAGAGGAAGAGGAGTGTTAAGAGGTGGAAGTGTTGGAGAAGGAGGAGGATGGACAAGTGGAGGGGATTCAGTGTTAGAGGAGGGGGAAGATGTGGAGGTAAAGGAGGGGCGAGAGGAGGTGGTGGTTAGGGAGGAATTGGAGGGGAAGGAGAGGGGGCGAGAGGGGGAGGAGAGAGAGGAAGAGTGGGATGCAGGTGAATGAGTAGGGGGAGGAGTAGGGATTGAACACTGGAATTAATGCATAAATGATATTGTGTGGTTGGAATGTATATGTGTAGGGCATAACTAACAGGTTGGTAAAATGTATTTAACATGGTGTTGATTCAAAATTTAGACACCATGGAATGTAGCTCTAACCCATGAATGACCACATGGAATTCTGAAAGGGATTTAAGTGAGGACTAAATTTGTAGAATAAAGACTTGAGAATCTGTGAAGAATATTTCCTGGTGAGCACTCATGTGCTATCAGGAAAAAGAGAATGATCTAGTCGAGAAAGGAGTGGATATTGTAGAAGTAATGATCGTGTGTACAGAGAATTGTAAGGTCTTCCTTCACATCTATCTTTTTCAGAGAATCTATAACTTGGAATAAAGAAGAAGGATTTACCTTATGATAGGTGGGGTAACTGGGAAGAAAGGTATCACTAAGGGACATAAATATGCTCAAATATTTATCTTTAGAGCTAGTTATCCTATCAATAATAGGAGGAAAAGGACAGCAATGAAATAATTTGAAACAATTATGCATCAATTTAGACACATAAAACGAAGAAAATGGTGAGTCACACACATGTTTGTTAGGGTACTAAATTATCTTATTTAATGCTTGAAGTAGTATTGTGTAAGATAAGAAAGGTTGGAGTTCTCATTCATTAGGAATTTAATAACTCTTGAAGGGGAAGGGACATGAGTATGTCGAGAGAAGCTAGAGAGAATAGTGAAGGATAATATAAGAGCTCTTAGTAGGACAATCATTGCTCCATAGTCAAGAAGATTATAAATTCTTGAAGGTAACAAATATCCATCTTGTGGACAAATGTGAAGAAACTAGTGAACACGAGCATTAAATTATATTGTGGATGATATATAAAATAATTAAGTGAGTAGAAATTAAGAAGAACATGAGATATTTTTTAATAAAACTAACATATGGAGAATAAAAATAAATAATAAAGTTAAAGCTCATTGAAATTTCACATGTTGTGAGACTCTATGAGATTGTATTGACGGAAATCATCAAAACTAAGCGTGTGTACTTTTCATGATATTTTGTATCTGAAATGATTAAAGGAAATCTACGATGCATGGATCTTCAATCACTCAGAACAAAGAGTTGTTTACTTGCACCTTAATAAGATAAGTATGCACCCTCGTTATTTTTAATTAAAACTTAATTTAAAACTAAATACCTAAATTTGAAGCTCATTTGGATATTTTTAATTAAACCTTAACTTAAATCTCAAAACCTCAATTTCAAACTCATTCGTGCAGTATGTTAGTTATTCTTTAACACTATGTTAGTTATTCTTTAACAGGTGGATTGCATTGCAATTCTATTACATTACAATTTTGCAAGAAGATTTGTAGGGTACATTGGCTAAATTCTCATACGAAACTTCACCTCAATCTAAAACTCAAAACCTAGATTTGAAACTCTTTCGTGCACTATGATAGCTATTCTTCCACTATTGTTATGCATTGCAATTCTATTGCATCACAATTTCTCAAAAAGAGTTGTAGTGTACATTAGCTAAATTCTCATAACAAACTTCAACAAGAACCATTTGGAGAAAACATAAGACCATTGTTATATGTAGTTTTAACATTTCTATTTGTAATTAAAAATACATATTAATAATGTTATAAAATATATATTTTTAATATAAACTAAAATTTTTAAAATCTTTATAGAGTTTGAAAAATACAACATTCACTAATATTTACATATTCAATATAAAAAAAATGAACTGAGGTTAACTGGGAATGTTGTGTGATAATTAAATTAAAGCATAATATAACCTTAATTAGTCACAAGTTCGGGCCATATAATATAATAACAAATGTTCTTCATTTGGGGAAAACTATAAGAACTTTTGTAAATATTGATCAATGGTTAAAGTTTTGATTTCATTTATATGGTTTATTTTTTTGTGATAGTTTAAATTAATTAATTAATTCGTCTAAACTTTAAATTTTATTAAATTTTATATTTAACCAAATTAGAGTGTTATTCTCACAAGCCCATTAAGATTCTGGAATTTTTAAGACAATGGGCAATCACGTAAAAAAAATAATGAAATAAAAAGAGAGAATAGAAGCTCCTATTGAAAATGCACATGGGTCATCCATACGTCCGTGTCCCACCATCATAATGTAGAAAATTGGCAAGATAATAATTACTTCGATGCCAATGCTTTCATTACCTTTATCGATTCTCTGGAAATATGGCCAACCATGGCTAGTCACACAATACAATCTATGTGATAAGAAAAACATATTGTCTCACAATTCAATATATATTGTACGTTGTATTTAATACAAAAACTAAAAATATCTATTAAGGTATAAATGGTTTAATGCACTTTTATAGGAATGGTAAATTTTTAATTATCATTTGGTAAAAATCTATTTTAAACAAAGTTGAAACACCTTATTTAGATATTTACAATTCCATTTGTTGATGTAGTGGGGCCACGAGGATATGTTGGTGTATTTCAATTTAAACCATAATCTCAAAATAGTTAATTACAAAAATGATTAACACTGCCAATTCGAATAAGAGGACCGACATTGGCATAAAAAATAAAATTATAAAAAGTTAAAATAAGAACTTCTTTATTAAATGCCGTAAGTTAAAAAAATAATAATATTCTATGCTTAAGTCGGTTAATTTTTTTTATATATTGAAAAATATAATTGTATTTATTTTTTAATATTTGACTAATTGAAATTCAAAAAATTTTAAAAAAAGCATTTAAAAAATAAATAAAAATAATAATATATTTAATCAATTAAATAAAAAATTTATGTGATATATCTTAATCATTTAAAAATGAATACAAATATATTAAATAAATTAAAATTATATTATCATAAATAAATAAAAGCAAAAACAACTATTAAAAAATATATATATCAACAAAACAACAACACTCCAATAAAACAAAACAAAGCGTAAAAGCTCAACTCCAAAAATATTCTAACCAAAAAGTAAAATAAAAGAGGAAAAGGCTCCGAAAAAGGCGAAAAAACAAAGACAAAAGATTTAAACACAAAATAAAAAAAAAACTCAGAAGAGCAAAGATTTAAGGACAAGAAAGTGCAAAGGCTAATGAGCTAGCCATTATGACAAAGTGAAAACCGTGGACAGAAAATCAAAGAATTAAGGACAAGAAAGTGCAAAGGCTAATGAGCTAGCCATTATGACAAAGTGAAAACCGTGGACAGAAAATCAAAGAAAAGAAGCGAAAGATTGTGAAAACATTTTACTATCACAGAGTGATTACAATAGCTTGTGCATGGCTTATACTACCACTAAAATTTCTTGTATAAAGCAATCTCTCCCAATTGTTTCAAGATGTGCCCATGAGAGAAAATAAGTCAAACACAATATATGAAGGTTGTGTGTTCGATCCACAATGTTGCCTCTCTATCTTTGTTGGGAGAAGGTAGTGTGTTCCATCCATAATGTTGTTGCGAGAGGGTAGTGTGTTCCATCCACAAGGTTGTTGCCTCTTTGTCTTTGTTGGGAGAGCGTAAGACTGAATATATAAAGATCATGTGTTCAATCCACGTTGCTATGTATGTGCGACACATGGTGATCCATGACAACCGCTAGCAAGAGGAATCAATATGGGAGAGACGACCTGCATCTGAACATATATGTCGAGGACGTTATCGTGTGGATCGATTTTTCTAATAGAAAGTTTAGATTCCTGCATTACTCCATTTCTTCGAAGCAATTATTGAAGATTTGTATGAATTCTGCCGGAGAGGAAGATCCCATGGAAGCTGTCAAATTGCTTCATGAATCCATACAGGTTTTAATCAAGTATGCGATCTTCTTCTATGTTTTAAAATTTCCTAATGTGGTTAATTTCTTATTTCCAAGCATTGGAATGATTATTAATAAATTAAATTACTAGTATCGGGAAAATCAAAATTTTCAGAATATAAATGCAATATCACAAGTTTTTGAAAAAAAAATATATTATATATGTAAACTAAAAACTGTTAGCTCAAGCCGCTGGGGATTTCGTAACGAAAATAAAAACCATAACATAACAATAAACTCCACTAAGTACGATGGATCACGACAATAATAATGCTTATGACCAGTGGAGGTTTTATGAAGTTTTGTTCTGTTGTGTGTATTTTACCAGAATTTATGTATATTGTAATTCTGCTTTTTGTTAAATTTATTTTTAAAATATTTTATATTATTAATCTATTGATTTTAAATAGTTTTGTCTATTGTAATTTTGTTTTTTGTTTACTTATTTTTAAAATATTAATTAAATAATTTTGGATAGTAAAAATAAATATTGAATTGGGTGTAATTTTTGTCTAACAGCTTTCCATACTATTTATATAAGTTTTACAATTTTTTTTGGTTAAATTGTTTTTGTCATAATTACTAATTTATATTGTAAGTTTCTATACATGTTATTTTTATATTATCATGTATATATTAATATCTGAATTATCACTCTAAAGAATGAATCAATAAATATTGTAAATAAACATAATGATATGATATGTAGTATTATAAATAAAGAGAATGAAATGATATGCAATTTTTATTTTTTTAGGTTTTGTGACGAGGAAAAGGCGAAGGCGGTGGCAGATGTGGAGGTAGAGGAAGAGGTGGAGGTGGATGAGGACAAGGAGGTGGAGGTGAAGATGTGGGAGGAGAAAGTAGAGGTGGAGGAGGACGTTGTGGAGGTGGAGGAGTTGGAGGTGGGGGAGGAGGAGGAGGAGGTGGATGAGCGAGTGGAGGTTGCAGTGGTGGAGGTGGAGGTACAGTAGCAGGTGGTGGAGATATAGGTGGAGGTGGAGGATGTGGATGTGGAGGAGGTGGAGGTGGTGGAGGTGGTGGAGGAGGATGTGGAGGAGGAGGAGGAAGAGTGCGAGGTGGAGGGAGAGGACGAGTAGGTGGAGGTGGAGGACAAGTCAAGGAGGAGGAGGATGACGAGGAGGTGGTGGAGGAGGTGAAGGTGCAGGTGGTGGTGGATGTGAAGGTGGATGTGGAGGACAAGGCAAAGGGGGTGAAGGTGGAGGTGGATGTGGAGGTAGGGGAGGTGGTGATGGAGGTGGAGGAAGTGGATGAGGTGGTGGTCAAGTTGGTGGTGGTGGAGGAGTTGGAGGCAGAGGCAGAGGTGGTGGTAGGGGAAGAGGAGGTGGTGGATGAAGAGGTGGATGTGGACAAGGAGAAAGATGAGCAGGAGGAGGTGGTGGAGGAGGATTTAGTGGCAGCTAAGCTGGTGGGGGATGTGGAGGTGGTGGAGGAGGAGGAAAAGGAGAAGGTGGTGGAGGTGGAGGTAGAGGAGAGGACTAGTAGGTGGGTTTGGAGGAGGAGGAGGAGTTGGAGGTGGAGGTTGAGATTGAGGAGGTGAAGGTGGAAGTGGAGGTGGAGCAGGAGGAGGAGGAGATGGAGGTGGAGGTGGAGATATGCAAGTTAATTTGAGATTCATGACTTAAGTTCAAATATTAAATTGTCACTCTCTTCTCCAAAGTTGGAAATTAAAGCTACAGTCTCATGAATCGAGAACATATCTCTTCACATACATAATATCCTACTATTAAATGATAAGTAATACATTTAGGAATATTTACTCCATTCAAAAATATATTCATTAAAGTACATGAAATTTCTTTAATTTTAGATTTAAAAAGTGGTGTGTTAAAATTAGCGTTGTTTCTTGATAAAGAAGCCTTATGTTATTATTTTTTTTTTATGTTTATTTGAGAAACATATGATATTAGGAATGATATATGGATTTTTTTTATTCTTTAAGTATTCCACATATTTTATGTAATTAATATTACTTTTTTATATATCTAATGGTTTAAGAAATAAAATTAATTTACAGTTCACTTTTTGGCATGACCTAAGCTTCTTCACTTTTTAGAGAATGCACTCTCTATCTTATATTTTATTTCAAGATATTTATTAGGAAAGGGAAATATGTTCTACTTGGATATTTGTATGGAAAAATTACCTATGATCTAGCTCCCTATGTGTTCATTTAATGGGATCTATTATCAAGGGAACAATATTTTTTTAATGAAATTATACTTTTCACGGAAAGGCTAAAGGACCAATACATGAAATTAGTGAAGGATGAGACATTGTTTAGTGTATTATCAATTTTGAAGTGGAAACACTTTGATGATACTTATTTTGTAACATATTATACTAAGTAATGAAAAGTTTTCTTGGTGGGCTATATTTTTGAATTAGAAAATTGTGGATTTATGTGAGTTTGTGTTAATTGATTTTTTTATCTTATAGGAAATTAATTTTCATTATATATTTTGTCTTTTAGTCAATCTCATTGGGCATTTTGTGTAATTTCAAAAAATTGTGTATTGATCAATAATTATTAGAGTTTTGATTGAAGAAGGAAACACAATAGTTATTATAATAGTTAGACACCAAGGAGTTGAAAATTTATAGATGGTGATGAACGACAAAATCCTAAATTTGTTGATTTATTTGAAGTGAAGTAAATGGATAACTATTTTTCTATTAGAGAATCAATGTATAAGAAAGAAAAGTAACTTGATGTAAAGATTAAGTGAGGGATTCACCAATAATTTACAAGATTTTATAATTAAGTGAATGATTCACTAATATTTTATAGGATTTTAGGATTCATTGAATGATCCACAAATATTTTACAATATTTTATATTTTAGTACAATATTCCAAAAAAATTGATATATAGTTGTCGTAATGTAGTAGAAAATGACCATTGGTTAATAATATAAAGGAAAACAAGAAATCACATGAAGATAAGGAACATAGTAATGGAAGAAGAGAAACGATGTAGCATAGAACCAACAAAGTATTACTTTATATTATATTCTCTTGAGAAGCCAATCAAAAAATATACAATGATAAATACATTTCCCCATATATTATGTTGAAATAGTCACATCAAACTAGGGTTGATTAATGGATAATTTCTTATTAGCAAATTTATATGTTACTATGTCTTAGGCTTAATTTATGTTTCATATATTAGAAAAGAAAGATAATAGATGAGGGATCTACTTTTGAGTATGGAATAGGCTCTTGTTGGTCATGAAATTGGAAATAAACAAGAAAAATGCATATCAGAATTAGCACTTAAGTGATGTATTTCAATTCCATGGTGATATTATGGTTTAGGAAAAGTGTTGCATTGGATGTAAAACTTGACATTTTATCTTATTTTGTATTTATTACTATAAACTTTAAATGTAAGGATAATGATGTTGTATTCTTATAATGCCATTTGGATTATTTTCCATGATATTATGATGTTATATCCTCCCTCCCCCTCTCTCTCTCTCTCTCTCTTGCTCCTACACCCCCTCAATTAGAAATCAATTATAGGCATATTATCTAAGAAACACAATCATTATATTATCTAACAAACAATAAAACAAATAATACTAAAATATATACACATTAAATGTGCACAAAATTGTCAAAATCGTATTATCTTTCAATGCAATCATATTATCTAATTAGCAAAAGAACAACCATCATATCACATAAATAAACAAAAATTTCTTTCATTTAAAAAAACACATAAAATACACCAACATATACATATCATTTTAAATAAAAAACAATGTCTATACATAAATATCAATTTCATGTCATCTAACAAATATATCATATTCTAAAAAAATACAATTTATGGGTACATTTAAAAAAAAATTAAGGCTCTTTTCACATTTAAATAAA
>APFE031384575.1:125277-151888 GCA_000404065.3 Pinus taeda | reverse complement strand
TAACAAAGATAGAATACAAGCTCGTTTAATAACGTTAGTCACATGAAGTCAAGACCCCATTGTTGAAAAGGCTTTTCGGTTGAAATGGGTTTAAGGGGAAAAGGCAGTAACTTTCTTTCCCCTTCAAAGATTTGGCATTTGTGACATGAAACGACAAATTTCTTGACATCTGCAAATAGAGAGGGCCAATAATAACCAGCCCCTAAAATCTTGTCAACAGTGTACTTCCAATATAAGTGTCCTCCATAGTCCCCTACATGGAATTCTTTCATGATGCTGTTAGTTTCATTCATAATCAAACAATTAAGCAATATTCCTTCATGATTTTTCCAAAACAAAGCACCAGCTATGACACAAAACTTTTATGATTTCATCCTTAAAATTTTTTTCTTGGTCCTGGACAATCCTGGGGGAGCACACAGGTTTAACAATACAAAGCAAATATCAGCATACCATGGGGATTGCAAAAAGGTTTCACTGATCTGTGGAGTCGCCAGCTCCGGTTCATTGTCTAATTGATTAATGTCTAAGGCTTGGAAGTTTGTTTCGGACATTAGTTTGGCTAAACCCTGTCCTTTTATCAGCTTGGTAGGTTTTATTTCAATGTCGTATTCAAGAATGCTAGCAATCCACTTGCCTCTTTTTCCTTCTAGTCCCTCTTGAGTTAATATATCTTTTACAACAACGTTTGGGACATAGACAGTCACATGGGAGTATAAGATGTAAACTCTGAAGTCTTTGATGGCCTTAACCAGGGCATAAGCCTGCTTTTCCATAATCTGATATTTCAGGGGTGCACGTCTTAAAGCTCGGCTGAAGAAAGCAATTGGATTTTCATTACCTTGATCATCTTTTTGCAAAAGGACAGCGGCTATAGTATGCTCAGATGCAAAAGAAAAAATGATAAAATCTTTGTCGAATTACGGACTGGTGAGGACCGGAGTTTGAGTCAAGGTAGTTTTGATACTCTCAAAAGCTTGCTTGGTTTCAAGAGACCATTTTACCTTGGCGTCCTTTTTTAACATATTTCTCAATAGCCTTATTAGCTCGGCTAGGTTTGGGATAAATCTCCTTAGGAAATTGATCTTTCCAAGGAATGCTTGCATCTCTTTTATGTTTCTTGGATATGGGATTTGGAGGATAGCTTGAATTCTTTCAGGATCAATTCTAATCCCATCTTTTGATATGATATGGCCTAGAAGCTTGCCTTCCTCATGGGCAAACAGGGACTTCTTAGGATTCAAGGAAATGCCATATTTCTTGCATGTCATGAAAATTTGCCTCAAATTCTTAAGGTGCTCTTGGTCAGATCTGGAGAAAGGGGTTAGGTCATCAAGGTAAACAACAAGGAAATCACGTATCTCCTTGGAAAATGCAATATCGATTGCCCTTTGAAAGGTAGCACCAGCGTTCTTCAGCCCGAAAGGCATTTCAACATGCTTAAATGTTCCCCACGGTGTGGTGAAGGCTATCTTGTCTTGGTCATCTGGATGAACAAGTATCTGATTAAATACTGAAAATCCATCCAGTAAAGAAATTCTAGATGACCCCACTACTCTTTGCAGGATACAGTCCATTTTGGGCAAAGGGTAGTGGTCTTTTAGAGAGACCTGATTTAAATTTCTCAAGTCGACACACAGTCTAATATCTCCTGATTTTTTCCTTGTGGGAACTAAATTAGATACCCATTCAGAGAATCTGATGGGTGCAATGATACCTACTTCAAACATTCTCTTTATTTCTTTTTCAATGAGGGGAAGAAGCATGGGGTTGATTCTTCTAAGCTTCTGTTTGAATGGTTTTTTATTTGGTTTTTAGGGAATGGTATGTTGGATCACTGAGGTTTCATAAGACTTCAAGTCCTTGTAACTCCAAGCAAATACATCTTGGTACTCTTTGAACAAATCCACATATTTTGGTTTTTGATCAGGGGGCAGATTTTTGGATAACTTAATCATTTTGGGTTGTTCTGCTGTCCCTATGTTGTGTTCTTCTATAGCAGCATTTATAGGCTCCATTTTTGGTTTCTTGGGCACATCATTATTATCAAACATGTCTTCTAATGGAGTTAGTCCAGCGGGCAAAAAGTTATCCTTTAGGTCAATGAACTCATCCCCTGCTCTAGTTGTTTCCTCTAAACCCATCTGTTTCAGCTGTTCTATGTTTGTATTGCCAAAAATAGTTGGGTTAAGGATTTGTTTAGCTATTGTAGCTGTTACAACCTACTGATTTTCTTCTTTTAGCTGTTGGGAATCGTTCATGGCATCCATGTCAATGTTTGTGTTCGAAAATTCGCCCTCAAGAGTGAGGAAATTGTTAATCTGGGCATAATTTTGAAACACTTGCCAATATTTAACACTGTTAGGGATCGAGGGTCTATGTTTTATCTCAATAGTGAAATGGTGATTTGGTTCAAAGGGAAGCTTGCATGAGCTAGCAAAAGTTGCTAGGCTGTGAGCATGGATATTATGGTCTCTTGAAATTTTGGCAAGCTTGGATTCATTGAAAGAATTGAGTATTTCTGTGGCAGCAGTCCTGTAAGCTCTCATTCTATTGTCATTGGTAACAAATTTACCTTTCATTTGTTGGATGATCAAATCGGAGTCACCTAGAATGGACACTTTTGTAGCTCCTAGGGCTTTGAGTAATTTAAGGCCTAAGAGGAGAGCCTCATACTTTGCCATGTTATTAGTACATCTGAAATTTAGTCTATAGGCATGGCCTTCTGCATGATTATCATGTGTATTATGAATCCATACCCCTGCTCCTGCTCCTAGCTTGTTTACAGAACCGTCAAACTCTAAATACCATGTGATTTCTTGTTTGTGGCTTGTATTAAGAGTTTCAGCTATTTGAGGATTGGGCAGGTTTGAAAGTTCTGTTCGAAGAATTTCTTCTTGTTTGCCAGTTGCCTTGACTGTTGTGACAGTTTCATGGGTGTTGGCAACTGATTCCTCGTTGATGCATGTTTCTTGATTTAAAGCTAAAGGCTTCTCATCATTTGGAGGATTGGTATCACCATTGAATAAAATGAAAGAATCCATATCAGAATGGATTGAGTAAATCGGAAATTTTTGAGGCTTTTCCTCACTACTTACCACATACTTCATCAAAGTCTCCCTGTACAGTCTCTTTGGTTGCCCAAAGACAGCTATAGTGGCATAAGAGAGGTCAAGTTGAAGGGATCCTTGAAGTTTTGCTCCCCATGATCTTGATAGGAGCATGCCATACTTTGTGGGAATGTCGGCAACTACTACGTCCATTAGGATTGTCTTGTTGGGAAATTGGACTAGAGACACACAAAGGTCTTTGATTAAGCCTAAACACTTGACTTGACTTGAGTCAAAGGAATATAGATCTTTATAGGGTCTTGTGACATCAAGGTTTAGTTTTTCCATTACAGCTTTGGGCATAAGGTTATGCGAGGCACCTGAGTCAAACATAACATTATGCAAGATTTTGTCAGGTATGTGGAGACTGACATAAAAGGGTGGAACAGGCCCATATGTTGATTTCCCGTTAACTTCTGGACTAAACAGCAACTCAGGGGTCTCGTCTAAAATGTTTACATCATCCCTGACCTCCGGTAGTTGGAGTGACCTTTGAATTTGTTGCCTATATACATCATGTTTGGTAAGTTCTGAGAGGGGAATGGATATCTTGAGTTTTCCAATCTCTGCTTCTAAGTTAAATGGTTTCTCCAATGGAATCCTTATATTAGTAGTAGCAGATTTTTCCTTGTCAAGAGTGTTCTCTGTGTTTTTCTTTTAATGTTAGCGTTATGATGAATGACATTTTGTGGTACTTCTGTTTTGGGAAGATTTTTTGGAGTGTCGTTCAAATATTCTTTTGAGGGTGAGGAAGGTACAGGATGATAATAGGAGGCTGCATGTTTGTTATATCCTCTACAGTTACCTGATGCGGGTTTGGGACAACAATATCAGTTGGTTGTGTTATGACAATACTGTCTTTACTTTTGTTGGGTTTTTTGCTCTCTTTTGTCCTGCTAGGTGTAGGGACATTAATGGTTCTTGTTCAGAGCTTATATTGTTTGTGTAACTCATACACAGCAGAATCATAGCCTTGTTTAAAATCAAAAGACTCTCCCGACTTGGTCTGAAATTGTTTTACATTAGGGTAGTCTCGGTCCTCTTCAGTGAGAAAGATTTGCTGTTCATTTTTCAAATCTATTAGGTTCATGTGAGTCTCATTTGCGGGCTCACTGGATGTGGTTGCTTCCGCATAGTTCTCTTGGAAAGGAGGCCTAATATCATGGTCGAGACTAGCCCTTCCTACATTTGTGGTCTGATTTTTCCTAAAGTTTGGATTCCTCATGGCGTTGGTCTGTTTTCCTTCCGATGATGATTTTCTCTCAACGCCCTCTACTCTGTCTCCTAGCCTATGCATGTCGTTGATGATATCATCTAGTTTTTGGTCTAAGGCCGGGGGTTCTTCCTTGAAGGTGGTTCTTCTCTCAGTCCTGGCTCTATTTCTTTTGGCAATTAGGTTTGTCTCCACACTAATAGCAACATCTTGCATCTCTGCAAAGCTTTGAGGGGCTCTTTCCCTTAACTGATATTCCATTTCAGCATCAAAACCATCAGGGAATTTGTATAAAGAAAGATCGGGTGGGGGTCTTAAATTTTGTGGTATTGCATTATAAACACTGTTAAATCTTGCACAGTAGTCCAAAACCGTTTCCTGAGGGCCTCTTTTGATAGTATCATACTCAGATAGTATGTGTAAGGGATATTTCTTTTTCTCCCACCTATTGATAAATGTCTGGTATAAGGCTTCTGGGTTTAATATGGAATTCGGTGTGAGCGCTCTAAACCAGGTCCTGACATCACCGGTCAAACTTTGGACAAAAATCTTCATCCTTACACTATCATCATCAATTTCGTAACTCTCAAAGTAACCCTGCATTTTCTTTGTATTTTGTAGGGCTCTGTAGGAATTTCTGCCATCAAAATAGGTAATTTTTGTCTGATAATCTTGAGGCATAGCCCTGGGATTAGCAGGCAGCTGTCAAGGTGCATATCTATTAGCCATATTGACAGGGATAAGGGGAACAAGAGGGATAAGTGGAACTACTCGAGTGACTGGGATAATAGGCATAGTAGTGGTAGTATTTGCAGTAGATAAAGGTGTGGAAACAATGGTTGGGGAAGTGGATGATGAATACGAGGAAAAGGGGCTTGAACGAAACAACACTTTAACAGGGGTTGAAAAACCACTAGGTTGAACTGTCTCAGGAATAGTATCAGCAAAATCTTCTTGCTGCTCTTGTTTTTGAAGGATCTTAGAGATTATGTTAGGATTTTCAAAAACAACTGGGGGATTTGGATTTGGATTTAATCTTGTGTAACGCGAATTCTTTTTAGGAGCCAACTTCTAACTTGCTTTTTGGGAATTTTTCTAAGAACAGAGGTCGACCAGACTTTTAAAGGTTGGTTTCTTCCTCTGTGGAGCTTACTGGTTTATTGAGATTATCTGAGGAGTTCCCAAGTGGGGTTGCCATTATGTTATCACTCAGGTTGTCCCTAAGCTCCTGAAGGGATATGGGTGAGGTAACCACAAACCAATCTTTGGATTGCAGGTTCTAGCCCACCTAGAATCAGAGAGGGCTCTCTCCTAATGATTTAGCTTTGTTGATGTTGATTTTAGGCTAGCTATTGGGTTCAGGGGTTTTGATTTTTTGTTTGGATGGGGTTTGAATGGAAGGAAGATGCACTCAAGCAAAAGAGGCAAGGGATAGTGTGATCAATTTCAAACCATTGGGAATGGAGTCATGGATTAAGGCTTGCTGTTGCATTTTCTTGGTCACAAGAGGATTATGGTGCAGGATAGCTACACGTGAAACAATTACCAATTGTTGAAAAGATGGGATGACAATCAGTGATGAAAGGCAATTAAGAATCTTTCATCAGCTAATGGAGAAGAGAGGTGAATCAATGGTTATCTAGGAGTAGTTAAGAATTCCTAAACTAGCATTGTGAAATAAATAGTGTAAACATGATCATTTAAGTATGCATATTCATAACTATTCCTGATGAAAACATGTAAAAATCACATAAATTGAGCATAGGGTGCTGCCAAGCAAATCCTAAACTATTCTTCCTCCCTGCAATTTTAGATGATGGGAAATAGGTGATAAAACAAAAATGAAGAACTAAACAGAGTTGAGGAACACTTATTGAATCATGTAGAAGCACAGGAATTCCATAGTCACTCTTCAGCCAATTAGAGACAACAAACAGTTTCAAAATCCATGCATTTTAGCAGTCTTTGATTATAGAAATTATCACATTTATAGTGCGAGTCTCTGCTCGAGCAAAACTTCAAACCAACCAGGATCAAGCAACCAACAACCTTCTTACATGTTTCAGGGTGGTATATATAGGCAAAATATCTAAAGTATTTATTACAACCGACCTAAATAGGTCTGCAAGAAAAGAGCTTTCTAAAACCTAACTTATGCTGGAATTAAATGCAAGTAAGTCCTTTTGGGTTTTGCCAGAGGTAGCTGGATTAAAGGTGAATTGATATGGTGTCCTCTGTGACTTGGTGCAGTGGTTCTGTAATAACTGTGTATTGAGTTCTGGTCCGCTGATCTTCTGTGAATTTCAATGTGCAATCATCTATGCTGGTGAGCTTTAAATGCCTCTTTAACTGCTTCTTGACTTTCAAGGTTTTCTTTTAATACTTCATTCGCCTCGAGCCCTGAGAAGATCTCCGCTGATACACTTTGCCGCTACACTGATACTCTTTGACATGGTTTTTTGGCTACATATTGGCTCTGATACTCTTTAACATCTGAACTGAGTCCCTCTCTGTCTTCGGATGCGTTCAAAACTGCAAAATCGGGCCTTTTCTGCCTTTTTTGGTGGAAGAAGGGCTAAGGAATCAAAGGATTCCCTAATATTCTCCAATATGACCTATTTCTCATAGCGATGTGCGATTAGCGCTTTGCGCTAATCACGCATCAAAAATTGCCTCTGTTTTTCATTACGGGCTTCCGAAGTTTGACTTTTGCGCTTGCGCGTTTTTCCGTTTTTTTGGCTACTGATGTCAGCATGACGTCAGCGATACAGTGGGTGACGTCAGCATGACATCAATAGTGGGACCCCCCTGTACGGATGTGAAATCAGCATGCTGATGTCAGCAGGGTGATGTGGCAGTACGGTAGGGTGATGATGTGGCAGGACATGGTGGCAGGGTGACGTGAGCAGGGCAAAGGCAGGAAGGGGTGAGGTGGAGGCGACGTGGCGGGGTGACGTGGCACTCCTGTTACGTGAGGGGAGGGCAGTGGTGGTATGCATCGGACCGCCTTTGGTACGGAGGTGGTTTTGTCAGGGGCGGCCCGATGCAATGGGATGCCGCTAGCTGTCCCGGTGTACGATGGTAAAACCATCGAACATCGGGTGCTAACGAACACTCACAAGAGTGCGCCCGATATGAACGAGGGCCGTCGGATCTGGGAGGGGTGATTCGACGATGGATGGGAGGGGAAAATGACATAGGTTTAGTGAAACAGCACGCTTTATAATTTAATTTTTGCGGCCGCGGGTGGGTTTTAAACTTTAGGTTAAGGGTTAATTGTTTCAGTGCTTGGTTATTTATTAATCTAACGTTAATAAATTCCAAAAATACAATGTGCGAGGGGGGGGGGTTGTTAATGCATTTGGAAGGATTTTTTGTGTTTGGAAGGAGTCCAAACACCTTGGAGGGAAAATTATGCAGAGATGAGGGTTCTTACTAAGATCCAGGTGACTTAGTAATTCCCTAGGAGATACTTATGGTTATGTTTCAACCAGAGGAAGGGGATATTTACATAGGGGAATAATTACTATAGTTTAGTAGGGGGAAGGGAAATATATAGGGATTTACATAATAATGTCAGGGGTTAATATGACAATGACAAGAAAGCGCTAAGTTTCAAAGATCTTAGGCTTTCAAGGGGAAATAGAACTTTGTAGAGAGAATATATGGACCCTACTTGAGTAAAGCAGATCTTTACCAAGGCAAATGATATGGAAAATGATGAACTAAGAGATATCAACCAGATCTTGACCTCTTTAGGGGAAGTTAGTAAATGATTTAGGGGAGAGGAAAGGGGAAGTTAGACATGCCTCGCTTGAAGTCCTTCAAAATGGGAGCTGCCTTGCCATACTAATTGAATGGATATAACATTGGAAAACACAAAACTAATCATAATTAATGATTCTGCAACCACAAAACTACCTGCCCAGCCTACTTACCTAACATTTTTTCTTCTTTTTGGGTTTGGGTGCACTTAGACTTGCAGACCCAGCTTTTCAACTTTTTCTTTTTCTATCCTCCTATCTACAAACTGCCCTTATTTCTTCCAAGGGCCCAGATTAAGCAGTTGGGCTCCTTTGATTCTCTACCTATCTAGAATCTGCCAAGATTAAGCTGTTTGGACAGATATTCATTCTCTATATTCTAAAAACAGGAAATTGAAACCTAGGGAGACCAAGATTACGCTGTTTGGACCTCCCTTTAGCTGAAAATTGTACAAAAATGGAACAATTCTTGAAAATTGGAATGCAGCAGTTGAGCTTAGACCAGCACACTTTCATGGCCTCTTTCTCTGGTTACTGTTGGCAAATATGGAGCATTGCAGCATGCAAAGTATGACATATTTGGCCTGTAAATATGTCAATCATGAAATATGAGTAACCTGCTGCAGCAGGAGGCTAACACCTTCCTTGTTCTTGTTATCTCTCACTACCCCTACTCCAACTCCCCCATCCCATTTATTAGAGCTGAGGAAATGTTTACAATTTTTTTGTAATTATAGGACCACGTAGTAGGGGTAAGGACCACATAAATTATAAGATGAAGGGTGTTATAGGGCTGGCATTGTATATGGAGCGCAACAAAGGGTTGGCATAGCAAGTGGAGCATTAAGCGAGAAATGGCAAGTAGAAGGATGACAGTGACACTTGGGGAAGGAATAAGTGTGCAAAGGAATATTTGTAGTTATGATTTTGTAGAGGATGGTATTGACTAGGGAGATCTTGGCAATAAGGAAGCTAGAGATATTTTTAAGGAGGAGGAGACATGTCAGAGTGGAGTCGAATGGTATAGAAGATATTTTGGGATGTCATTGATATACACATGGGATAAATTAGGAGGATGAGAAAAATGTCCTAACAGTTTCTTAGGACAACTAGAATGGCGAGGCAGGAAGCTGAGAGGATTAGAGAGGGTTTTAGGAAACTGTAAGACAGATCGATGAGGACATAGAATGGTTGGCAGAGCCATTAGTAGTAGTTGATGATAGTAAAATGTTGAGTGACTGTTGTTGGGCAATCAATAATAGGAAAAGTTGAGTCATAGAGTTTGTGTATGATGTTTGTGTCTTTTGAATGTAATTCATCGGTATGTGGTTAATGTTGTCATTGATATATAGCCTTATTGTAACAAATTTAGTTCTTGTGATAGAAATATAGTGTGTATGCTTAAAATTTGGCTACTAGTGCTACAAAATGCTATTATGGAAGGTCAATGAGCATGTTCACTTAATATATGTAATCCTGGACACAACGCATATTTTGCTAAAATGAATATGAATCAATAAATGAAGGAGTTACTCTATTGTTTTGTTGTGTATCTATTTTTATACCATGTATCTATGTGAATATTATATGATTTTTGATACCTTATCTCTTTAAACACTTTAATAAAGTTTTGATATCTATAGCGATTGTTTACTAGTCTAAAAGTTCATGATAATAATATGGTATGGGATTATTTTATATGGAGATGATATGTTTTGTTTTCGACCCATAATAATTTTTGTGTTGAACATTTTTGAGTGACTTTGAATAGTTGTGAGGCCAAAAATGGGTCAAAATGTTAATTAATTTCATTTTCCACCATTAGATTTGTCAGGGTCTAGGGTCGACTTGGTCTCTAATAAATGGAGTTTTTTCTTGAGGTCGAATACCGTGCACGTTTTCTTTGGACATTTGTTGTTTGATGGTTAAATAGGTTTAGCACCCTACGCAGTGAGCAGTAACAATTGCATGGTGAAGTATGTGTCAACCAACAATAGTGCATCCTGATCCATAAGGCATTCATGTTAAACTACAAAAAAATGGTTCGAACAGTCATGCATTAGCGTCATGGGTGACACTTCACTCATTTTTAAAGTGTTGTTGAAAGGAACAATTCTAAGCGGGTCTTTGTTAGCTAGTGTGTCACAAATCCTAGGTTTTTCAAAATCGTACATGCTAACACCAACGAAACCTCAATCATTTCCTATGTGTTAAGGTTAATAGAAATATTAGTGTGCTAATATTCCTACTAGCAGGAATGTGCACGCATTCTTACCATGAAGAATGCACACATATTCCTATTGTTAGGATTGAATTTTATTTCATGGCAACAAATACACATGCATTTTTTTCAATTTAAATTCATTTCTAGTTGGAACCTTATGTGAACGATGATTCAGTTGCTTTAGGTATAGGTTGAGCATCACAAACAAGGTGGTTTGCATTAAAAATAGATGAAATATAAATTTTGAGATCACACACACACACATGTTTTCTAAATATTTGATTGTGCATATTCTAAAATACAATTAAAAAGAAATAATCATTTATATTATTTTTACTATAGATTTCTCATGAAGTATATACAAATCTTAAAAATATATCATTTTTCTATTTCCACTATAAATTTTTTGGCCCTTAAGCATTTGGAAAATAATATATGTGTGTGTGTGTGTGTGTAGTGCAATAGAAGACACTAAGGCCTACAAACCATGAAAAAAGGATTGTTTGATAACATTAATACCCTTTTATGTTTCACTAATTAAAGAACTTGTAATTTCAAGGATTTAATGAATTTCATAATTTGAAGAAAATTAAAAAATTAAAATAACAAATTTTGAAAAATATTTGTGCACAATAACACTCTATTCTCGACAACTCTAATAGTTATTCTAGAAATATTCCATCATTTAGGTTCTCAATGGTGATACTAAAGGAAACATATGCCTTATATTTTGCATGAAAAATAGCATACCAATGATAGGGATACATAGTATTAAAATAGTTAAACATTAGTTCTACAACTAAAAGCTATATATTAAAATTGTCAATTCATTTGTCTACATTTAATTTTACACCATTTTTAAATTTCGTTTGTAAGTACCTCTAATTATTCTTCTAATTTAAGACATTTTCATTTTTCTAAGTTTCCATTGCAACTAATGTGTCATAAGATACCATCATTATCTTTCACCCACCTATATGTTCTTACTTTTCATATTTTCACTATTGTCTATAGTAATACCTAGGAATTTTATATCCTATGAAGAAGTTTTGAGTAAATAATTCCATATTTATGTGGTGCACCTTGTTAAAATTCATCATCCTTCCCAACCCAAGTTATTTGCTATGTGACCCTTATAAAATGAGGATTCATATATTTGAAAATTTGTGAGGGGATTCCTCTATATATTCTCTCTAGAATTCCCTTGTTTTAAGTCCTAGAATCTACCTTTTTATTCCAAATATTCCTTTTTACAAGTTATTCCCACTGAATTTCCCAATGTATAACTCCATATTCAATCCCTTTCTTAATATTACTATATCAAATGTAGCTCTTCCCATGTCACTTCTCTACCTTCATTATACCTACAAAGGAAGAATTACAAAGGAAGAATAGGAGTGGTACTTATCATATACTATTATGGAATCAATGATATCACTAACAAAAGAGTTTATCCCTTTCTAAGGATTGATGAATTTTTGGATGACCTTCATGGTGCTAAATTATTTGTTAAGTTGGAGTTAGTAATAAGCTATTATAAGGCTTGAATTACTTCCTATGACACTTGGAAGATAAATTTTAATATCATGCTTATATTGTATGAATTCTTAATGATAAAATTTGGCCTTACTAATGAATCGTTTATTTACATAAGTTCATTAATGATATTTTCTCTCTGCATCGATGGTATTTCATTGTGATATATTTTTATGAGATTCTTATTTTCTACAAAAGCATGTGAAGAGAACCTAAAACATGTGCACTTTCTAGTAGAGTTTCTTCGGATGCACAAATTGTAGTTCAAGTGCAAGAAAACTTATCTTGGTTATATCTCCATTACTAACTAGGGTTTATTTTTATGATATTTATAAACATACCAATCCTACAAAAAGAACAAGCTCTTGTTAATATCATACACAATTTTGTTGATGTCTTTAACTTTTTTTTCGATTTTATTCTTATTTTTTCTCACATTGTCCCTTACATTATCTCTTCAGCTAACTTTTGCTTCCTTTGGAAAAGGTAGTAGATGAAACTTTTCAAAAATTAAAGATAATGTTGTGTTTGGAGCAAGTTTTGCACCCTTAATACTTAACGGTATACTCTTATATAGACATGGATACCCCAAACTATGGTTGCCCCATGGCCTAGTTTTCTAAAACATTTGAATATACAAATGTTTAAATTCAAAAATTATTGAAAAGAATTCTATACTTTGTTGTGATCCTTGAAGTAATGGCGCCAATACATTTTGGATAAGGAAGCCATTTCACATATTGAGTATTATCCCTTAATAATTTTTAATTCCTAATGTAATATTTAGCATCAACTCCATCTCATATGGGCCTCCTACTGCAATAGTTACATTGTGTTATTAAATATAATAATGTGACTCAAATCAGGTCGTAGTAATGGTGAGTCACCCTATATTTTTTGCATTTCACATTTTCAATTTTCATTACACTACATATGCATCCCAGGTAAAACAATATGCAATCAACGCATTCTTTAGGATGGTCTATTAGGTGTTGCCATAATTCCTTAAGGGTAGTGAAACTCCCTTTTTGGATTATTATGTTTGGAAAGGTTGGTTTTATAAGCTTAATCAACATTTTTTTCTCAACACTCGAAATTTCTTAGGTCTAGCTTATGAATCTCATGCATTTTTGTATGGTGTACATTTTGGAACACTTGAAATGTTGCACCACTTTCAATATCTTTTCCTTTCTCCTTCTATCCAATTTTAGATTGATTATTTTATTCAACAATACCCTTTTTGTGGCCAAGGTAAATGTGTGACTCACACACAAGCACTACACATGACCCTTCCCATTCCTTATCTTTCTTGGGAATAATTATCATTATTCATTGCATCAAGACCACTTTCCCCTAGTAGGAAGTTGATTAGCTTCTTTTATTCTCACATTGTTTCATTCAACCTCCCCCTCATCGTTGTGTTTTATAAACATTCCCCAGTCCAGAGCTCCTTTAGGTGGATCCTTTCATGTCTATTGCGGTGTTTTATTCGTCCTCTCACCATGTTTCAGCAATAAACCAAAGGTAAGATCAAACATGATACTCATAACCGTATTCATTCCATTAATATTTAATATAGTTGGGGAAACAAGGGTACTATTATGTACCTTAACCACACGCTACTTATAATTGTTATGTTCAAATGTTTGTTGGATATTTACCTTTTCATTTCTATTATAAATTATAGTAGTTGGTACCTTATGAAAACTTCATACACCTTTTGCTAAATATATTTTCAAACCACCATAATAAGTAGCATTAGGCATCCTTATTTTTTTAAAGGTAAGTGGAGCTAATTCATGGAAGTTTCATACCATACACTCATCCCATGGGTTTTATAAATATTTTTACAATCGTCATCAAGTGCCTTCTACATACACTCATCACATGGGTTTTATAAATATTTGTATAATCATCATCAAGTGCCTTCTAGATTTTGGATTTGCAATAAATTTTTAATTAAATAATTAATTTACTTTCTATCTAATCTTTACCAATACCTTGGTAAAATGCTATGGGAATACAAAAAACATGGGATTTAAACCCCTAGTGGTTAAACCAATTATAAAATATTTCTTTGACTTGTTTATATCCACATTTACTAATAATTTTTACTTTTCACATGGACGTATTTTTTATTTTACTTGGAAGCCTTTACAAAGATACATACATACATATATAATTCAACAGTATTCTCTTTTGTCATTTATGGATATCCTACGACTAAACACATAATCTACTAGGAATAGAAAGAATTATCCACATTTGATATAATACTCCCTTTTTTGCAACTCTCCCCTTTTAATATAAATGGAAAAGGGATGGCCCCCATAAAATTATGCTTCTTATTAAGATTTTACTCACTAGGTAACATGTATACTATTCTCAATTTATATATAAGATATTCAATTGTCTCTTTGAGAAGGGGTTCTGTAAAAATATCTACAAAATATTCTTTGGTGGCAATATAGTCCAACATGAAATTATGTTTTTCTATCCTTTTTTTTCAGAAGTTCTATTTTATTGGAATATGCTTTCCTTTTTAGTGCATAAGAGGATACATTGAAATATTTATTGTATTTGTGTTTCCATGAAGTATTGAGATCAGATGATCATATTCTAACTCAATTTCTATCATTGTATACTTCATCCAAAGAAATTATGTGAAACATGACATTCTTGGTAAATATTGAGCCATTGTTGTGAAAAGACAAATTGAACATTGTTTCCTCCTTAATAAAGGCACTTGACCATTTCCCGGATGTAATGTGCATGCACTTATACTTTTCTTATCGTCAACACTACTTGGCCAATACACAATTGTATATATTATCATAGTAAAACCTTAACCTTTTGAGTACCACAAGACAAATTTCAAGGTTCCCTTTAGATATATGAATATTATTTTCACTACTTGCACATGAGTTTCTTTGGTGTAACTTGTAGTTTTGCAACCAATCCTACTACTTACGTAATGTTTGTCCTTCATGTTGTCACATATAGTAGGTTTTCAATAATTTTCCTATAAAAGGTTTGATTTTGTTGCAGAGATTCATAATATTTTTTCAATTACCACCTATGACAATGGTTGTTCTTACTCGTTCACAATCTTCCAATTTAAACTTCTTGACATTTCTTTAATTTAACTAGTTTAGAAAATGAATGTTCCTTTGTTCATTTGGGAAATTTGTAGTCCAAGAAAGAATGAAAATTCCCCAAGCATGGAAATCTCAAACTTCTTTTTCCTTTCCATTATGATCTCTTGGAACACTTTGTTCATACTTCAAAGAGGATGTCATATACATATACCACCACTCAATTTATTTCCTAGTTCTATCTTAATAATTCTTATCTTATACACATGAGCTCAATTTGTGCACATGATCCTTATTTTATGATAGAATGAACCCTTATAGACATTGATTGCATCCCCATTCCTATAAAATGTCATTGAGAAAGGATGACTTGAAATCCATTTGTAAGACACTAAAGTTATTGGAACACACAACACATAAAACATTCCAATAGCTTCTAGTATTGCAAGTAAGGAAAATGTTTATTCGAAGCAATAACCTTCATATTTAACATACCCATTACAAAATAACCTTTTTATTTCTTATTACTAAACCATATTTACGTAACTTGTTCCAAAAAATCCATTTGTTGCCAATCACATTAGTATATTTTTCTCTTGGAACTAGTTCCCATGTCTCATTCTCCCCAATTTGTTTTAGTCTTTCTTCCATAACATCAATCTAATGCTTTTCTTCACTCACCTCTCTAAAATTCTTAGACTAAATTTTAGATAGTGACGATTATTTTGCACGTTTTGATTGACCTGTTAATATTCTTATAGTCTTCACATATGTCTAGTTATCACCCATAATTAGATATTTTGAATCATTCTTTTGGACAAATGTAGATGGTGTATTTTCATCTTGAACTTATTTATTCATTGTGTTCCCATTCTCATTTTTTTTATTTACATCTTGACTCCCCTATTTCAATATTTACTTTTTCTCTCATCTTTCGATACCCTACTTCATCCACTCTTATATTGACATATTATACAATTTTTCATAGGGATTTATTGTAACATCTATAAGCCTTGTTTCTCATTGAATAACCAAAAAAGTATACATTCATCACCTCTAGAGTCAAAATTTTCCAAATTCTTATCATTACTCTTCATTTAATAGTTTCTCTTGATATATCTAAAGTATTTAACTGTTGTTGGTCTAACTTTCCATAATTCATCATTTTTTGTTGTTGTTTTTTAATCTAATTTCCCATTTATTTGTAATGTAGATTGTAGTGTTGACTAGTTATCTCCAAAATATGTTGATAACCTAGTTCCATTCAACATTGTTCTCCCCATATCCTGTATGGTTATATTCTTGTATTCTACAATTACATTACGTTGTGTAGTTCTTGTAGTATAAATATGTCTCCTTTGTTGGGCGTGGAATCTCCCCAAGGCATGTTTTTGGGCTTAAAGCCTAAGTTTGGACTAAGTCCATTGTAAAGACTCCGTGATTTGTGGGTGCGGAGTGTGAAGTCATAATAGAGTCACAGGGTTGTCTGCCCTTGTTTTTGTAATGTAATGCCAGCTTGAAGGATCTACGATTGTATAAATAGAGCAGCACTCTAAGTGTAGAAGACAGTTAATGGAAATGGAAGAGTTATTCTAATAGAAGGAATAGAAGCATTGAGTCGAAGTTTATTTTGTGTCTTTGGGTCATAGAGTAGGACACGACTCTGAAGCTGAGTACACAGAGGCCTAGTAGTCTGCACCTAAGTGTGCGGACCCTTGTAGTTGAGTGCGCATGGCAGGTCGAGTCTGTAACCATGGGAAGAATTAATAAAAGAGATTTTTTACCATATTTATGTGTATTTTTTTCCTATTTTATATATTATTGGGTATGAAATGCAAGTTTACTATTTATTCACTATCCAAACTCATATAAATGTGGTAAATAAGTAAATATAATACCAGACATCTGTTTATGTGAAGACAACTAACTCGTATAAGAAGATAGGTAAAGATCTCGGGTGTGACTTAGGGAAATAGTGCAGATTGTTGCTCCAATAGTGTGAAAGCCCCACAACCCCTGGTTAGGGTTGCGCGAAGGAGAATATATGAGGGTACGAAGGCCAGGGAAGTGTGCGAAGTAACTTGTAGAAAGAGATTCTTAGTTGGACCAAATCAATCCCTTAGACATCTTAAGGGTGTAGAAACTTGGTTCTAGCATGCCCCCATACTACTTCAGGTGAGACCTCAGTCCATGCTCCATGAACTGTTGCCAAAAGGGCTAATAGTAAAGGGATTTGTTTAGCTAATTAACTCAAAAACTGGGTCAGGCCCCAACAAGCCAACATGCTTATTCCACCAGCTTCACAAAACACTTTAAATTAATTTGAGATAAATTCACCTCCTTGATTTGATTTGAAGAGTTAATTTCTTAAATCAATTTCTTCAAAAAAGTATTCAATTATTTAAAATTCTAAAATTCTTTAAAATTACCCTTTATGGATGCAACCAATGCCATTCTAGATTAATCTTAAATGAGAAACATGAAGCAATTTTCACCTTATAGAATTTTATTTTATTGCATGCCCATAAACATTTGCATGTACAAGTTCCATGGTTTTGTGGTTCAGTCCTTATTTGTTTGATGTTTTCTCTTGTCCATTTTCCATCTTGAAATTACTTGCAAAGATTGTTTGAAGATTTTATGGTCATTGACATGTCTCTCGTGACTTATTTGGTTCTTATTTCACTTTATTATCTAAGTTCATATGACTCATTATTTTGTACCCTCAGTATATTTCATCAATTTTTCCCATGTAGTAAAACTCATCGAGAAAATGTACATTTTTTAATAGTATATTTGTATATGAAACTAACTTTTGTATGTCTACCTTATCTCATCACCTTAAACGTGGAATTTGAGAATGTATAATAACATTATTACGTTTCAATCCTTCAAAATACAAGATATTTTACACCTTCATATTTCCACTGTTGACACTAAAAGTATCATTTCGATTCATACTTGTGGTAGCATTATCTCCAAAGTCACAATTCCTCTGCTAGCTTACTTTAAAGAGAGAAACATGGCATTATTCTTCTCATGTGACATTAACATCCATATTCAATGTACGATTGGTTCACTTTTTTTTAGTATGAATGGAAAATCACACAAGAATATAGTCCTCATTATTCTATTTTTAGTTTTTCTACTTCCTATAATAAAATCTTGTGGGTTCATTCTTCTATTTGGAAAGGGAGTCCACTTCATTTTTTTATTCTAGTAGGGTAATACATCAAGTCATATTGCATGGCCTTTTGTATGGCCTATTTTTGGTTTGGGGGGAATTTGTAGCAACGTCCTTAGTGATGGGAGGATGGAGTGATTTCAGAAACCAATCCATGAAAAAGTAGTCATCGATCACTTGTGATTTGTACAAGCTACACAATCTATTCCACTCCTATATATGATTTGTGATGTGACTGGACGTGGTTTGGAGAGATGTAGTTAAGAAATGTACACGAATATCATGGTAGATAGGTAATGAAAAATAAGACATGAATACATTTGTTATGGTGGAAAACACCTAATGAGTGTCATTAGGTTGGTCATTGAACCATTTTTCCATATCATCAATGAGTGTGCATTGAAATAGATGGATGAAAACCAATTATTTCATTATGGAGTTGGATGAACACCACATATAGAAAGACTAGATGTGGTCGATGGGATATTCTCATGGTTTTCTCTTAAACTTAGGAATATCTAAGGGTTGTTTGGTTGACATCAGGGGAGATGTTGAATCATGGAGGATAGGATCATTAATGAGTTGTCTTAAATATGTTAAATTCAATCTTGCCATAAAAGGGATAAATCATTGACTAATAGTGGTTTTTATAAATGTGCCTACATTGGTTCCATAATTGGGAACCACATTATTATCACTATTGGCACCTGCATTTACTCCACTCTTGGCTCCCATAGTGGGATCACCATTATTGTTGAGGTTAACACTTCACATGCTAGCAGGTTCGGGTTGGATATATTTAGAAGCACATGAACTACTAGAAGACTTAGCTGAGTTAGAATCCAAATATGGATTAAGGTGTCACACCTTGACTCGTCAAGTATGTGTAAGGGCTAATCCTAGAGGAAAGTGAGGGAAACTACCTCTCAATATCCATAATTGGTACTTGATGAGTGTTATGGTTTTCAGATGAGCATGGATATAAAAGGATAAAGGAATGAAAATGAAAATGAAATCAACAATCAGTAAGAAAAAATCTATGTGAAATGGTACAATGTGGTTCTCTAACTAAGAGATTATGCTAACCTAGTTCAAGCAATCTCATCGTATTAAATTACTTCTAGATGACATAGTAAAATAAGTTGGAAATTATTTATAAATAGTTATGTAATAAGTTATTTATATGGGAATCTTCAAAGGATTAAGAAATAATCAATAAATTAATTAATTATTGAATTATTCCTATGGAAATGGAAAATGAGAGAGAAAATATTTTGAATCATTTTCACTTTAACTATTAATAATATGAGAATAGCATAAAATTAATAAATTTATGGTTTACTCTCACGCGGGTAAATTAATTAACAAAAATAACTTAGGATAAGGGACTCCTTAGCCTATTTATTAAGGTAAAGTGGGTTTTAATGTGTAAAAACTCATTCTACATGGTATATTTCAATCGACCTAATTGATTATGGCTAGGTGATCAATTTTTATGTGATAGCGTAATTAAAAAAAATTCTCTCTACGAAATATTCAAGACTAACCTGAGATGTATCAAATTTTGCTCCTTTCTTTTACTATACACAAGGATATCATCCAAACAGAATATGAAATTTTTGGAAATAAATTCTTTCAAAAGCTTATTTATCAATCTCATGAATCTTCTAGGGACATTCGTCTTAAGAAAGGGCATCACTAGCCATTAATACAATGTGTGTTTATTTTGAAAGTTTCTTTCCGTTAAGGCCCCTCTCTATTTATAATATGATGATATACACTCTTCAAGTCAATCATAGATAAATTCTTAGTATCACTCAAATAGTCTATGAAAACACCAATGCAAGGAAATAGAAATCTATACTTTATTGTAATTTTATTGATGGATTTAGAATTAATATACATTTTGATCCTCCATCTCTCTTTGGATTGAGAACTATAGGAATAGAGTATGGAATAAAAATTTCCTTGACGAGATCCTTATCCAACAACTCTTGTACCTGTATTTTTATTTCATCATTATATTGTGGAGTCACCTTGCATGTCACTTTATCAAGAAGAGTTTCTCTTGTAATCATGTCTATATCATGTGTAATGCTCATAATAGGAGGTTACCAAGTTACTTGGTAGTTTATCAACAACAATATCAATAAACTTATCCAACATAGCGTTAACTGCTATAAGTAAATAATTGAATCTCTATTAGTAAGTATTATGTTTGGCTTAGCAATCTAAGAAAAGTGTACTTCTTCTTTCTTAACTCCTTATAGTAGATCCTTTTCGTTATTTAGTAGCATGTTAGGACCAAGCTCTTCGTCTACTACTTCATTTTGCAAAGGTAACAATTCATGTCTTTAATTATTATTCTCATGTGTATAAGTGTTTCTTCTACCATCATGAATAGTCTTTCTACCATACTATCCTCCTCTTCCAAAAAAAACATGATAGACATCCACAATAATTATGTAACATAATAACTCATCCTTATAGCTAACAATTAGAAATTCATCGTTCTAATATTCATTTAAAATAATTTGATGTACTTTTTGAATCCATGATACTTTATAAAAGGTAGGGTCTATTCTTGTTTTTAATTTTAATTTTTCTACCATCTTAATAGAAACCAAATTATATGTTTTTTCAATATCAATCAAAACATTACAACACTTAACATTTGAATTTCATAAAATTGTGAATAATGTTTTCCTTCAGGTTGGATCCTCATCCTCATTCTCTAAATTCATCATGACCCTCTTCATTGGCAATTACTCTCCTACTTTAGGAGTCTTTTCTATTACTGTTGAACTCAGTGTCTCTTCTTTTTATTTTGCTACATGTGTACTTCTTTGACTTCTGGCATGTTTTTCTAACATTCCCATGACATATGTCCTAATTAGCCACATCTATAACGTCTAGGTTGATAATATTTTCCTTTACATCTACCTATTCAAAGCTACCATCCTCTGAATTCACCTCCTTTAGGTGATTAACTACTTGATCTTTGACCTTTCCATCTTGAGGATTGAAATATTCCTCTACCACTTTGTTTTCCCTTTTCTCTTAGAAGACATCTTCCCCTATTTTTATAAATTTGTTTTCTACCTCTCTTATCTTCAACTTTCAATGCATATTGATATGCATATTCTACTATCCTCAAGGGCAATATACTAATATCATCATGAATTTCATACCTTACTCCATTGAGGTACCTAGAAACTTTTTCAAAATCCTCCTCAACATGACTAGATCTAATCTCTAATTGGTAAAATTCCTTAATGTATTCCATCATTGACATATATTTTCATCTAAGATTATGAAATTTATTAAAAATATTTAACTGGTGATATTTACACATAAATTTACCTTTTAATTTATCAATTATTATATCTTATCTCTTAATATTTAACTTTCCATTCTTTCTTCTATCCACTTGCACTTCATCGCACTATAGACCTGCATGAATTTCAATCTTCTCATTGCATGTTTCAATCACTTATCTTCATCCACATATTCATGATCAAAATATTTATCCGTGGAATTAATCCAATCCATTATTTCTTATACATTTAAATTAGCATCGAACAAGGGTACATCCATCGTTGTTTTAACACTCACCTAAGAAATTACTTCAACATTTCTCTTATGTTGTTACTTCCCCATCTTCTTCACTAGAAGATTCTTCTTTCTCTCTTCCGCTAACATATCATGTGTGATCTCTTCTTCTTCGAGTAATTTTAGTCACCTCCAACCTCACTTGGATATATCTTATCACTACTTGCAAAGCTACATTTTGCTACAACCCTTCCTCAACCTGATCTTGCTCCTCTTTATCTATTTTCCATTTCTCAAAGCACACCTTGCTCTAATAACATCTTGATGATAACTATATGATTTTTTTTTTTTGTATCAATGCACTATTTCCTGAAGATATTATGATTCCTTATTGCACTCAGGTTCTAAACACCCAGTCCACATGATCAGTCCTTGAACCATGACACGAATGTTGTTGATGCACAGTCATCAAATTTACCTAGTGATTTCCACCTAGTATCAAGCGATGCCAAATCATATGACTACACCTTATGGCCATGCACCAAGGGATATATAAGGAAATACATTGTTATACATATATAGAGACACTAGTGTTGAGAGGTCTTTGAATTATTAAATATCCAAGTATTGGGTGTAGGTGGTATTAATGTTTTAACTAGTCCAATAGACATATATGCAATAGAGAGATATGGTAGGATGTTATATGATGGTGTCTATTGAGGGAAATGAATCTTTTTCCTGGAGTTGTTAATTGACAAGTGTAGGGGTATTGGTTATTGGTGATTTCGTAAAATGGTAAGCACAAAGAAATTCTGTCAGTGAGATATGTGATAGAATAGAAAATGTTTGACAAGAAAATTCTAACATTGTTAACTTAAAAAACTCATATAGATTGGATTTCTTTTATCCATAATCTTCCACATCACACCTCTACACCAAATGGACCTCCCCATTAAGCCTCAAGTAATATCTCATACTTGGAACCACAATTGGCTCCCTTGTAACTTTTTCCTATCTCCTACGATGAAATATGCAAAAAGAGGATCTTATTTGGTGGCCAATCACCACAATTTTCACACAACCAAGTGGAACATAGAGTAATTTACATTTAATGAATACAATAAAAGAGGAATAATTACAAATACCGAACAACGAATGTACAATCATCATATTGGTCCTCTTATACCCTATTGCTCTATCTACCTTTATCACTCTCACACCTTTTCCCTTTCTTTTCTATCAATTTTTCAATTACATAAGAAAATAATCTCATATCAATCCTAACAATTCAATCTCAACAATTTCCTAAATTTACATATCTACCCTCTTACATAGTAACCAAATGACACTCATCAAAACCTTCTAACCATATATATACCATCTCGATATTACAACTTTGGAAAAATACGAAACATCAAAAAACTAAATGAAAATTGAGGAAACTAACTTCTTGTAGTAAACCTATCAACCTAACAAGGTTAATCATGTGTTTGACTAGTAGATGGTCCTACACAATATCTTCAACTAATTGTATCACACGTTTTTCTTAGATGGCTAGAGAAGAACTATATATTTGTTTGTATTATAGATAATGGACTCTAATCACCTGTATTGTAGGATTTCCATTGCCAAATAACACAAGCTATTGATCTTCTTATCTCATCAATTGAATCTTGGTTTGAATTAGCAGACCCACTTGCTTTATCATCTTTATATGAAAACTTTGATATCATAGAACATGGCTAGTGTTGAGATAGATCAATGAATATTTGCCTCTTCACATCGCAATATTGTGTATCAAATTTAATTTGGCAACTTTTCTATTGATTGATGTGTGGCAAGATTTAAAAATTGCAAAATTACACCTTCCCTAACTATTAGGTAAACCCATGATGGGTTGTTTTCTAGTGTAAATTACTATTGTGTGAGATGAATTTGTTGGAGGCAAAGAAGAGGAAAAAACTATAGACAAAGTTGTCAAAATTATTTAGATCAAAATTACGACTAACAAAGCTAATGAAGAAGAAGCTTTTATTTCGAGTGCCACCAAGGAAGGTTTTGTGGTCTACCATTGTTGAGAAAAATTAATTATAACATTGTTTGTCACATAATATACCATCGATTTAACAATATAATAGACAATCTTCCCATATTTGTAATTGTTTGAAATCATATCTTTTTATTAATAAAAACAAAAATAAAATATCAAAATTGAAATAAACTGACTTATTATTTTTATTAGATTTTTAATTAACTCAATATTATATTTTCTCATTATTATTTTTAATCTATTCCATTAATTGATTTAATTTTATACTATAATATATTTCTTATATTAAATTCTAAAATAATTTTAATTCCTTTTATTTTACCTTTTATTGGTTGCATATTTAAAGAACTCTCCCAGTTGCCACTGTGTACCCTTATGCACATCAAAGCAAATGTTAGATGATTAAAATGTTTTAGACCATTGGATCCACTCTCTAACTACCTAACTAACTCAATAAACCCTACCCATCTCTTTCACCTCGCTATGAAATATGAACCTCTCTGGATATGTGTCTCTCTCTGAATGAAAAATACAGTGGTGATAACCTTCGGAATGGCAGAGGAGTGGGATGTGTCTCTCTCTCAGAATGAAAAATACAGTGGTGTTAACCTTCGATATGGCCAAGGAATGGGATGCATCTGCCTCTCGGAATGCAAAATACAGTGGTGGTAACCTTTGGAATGGCCGAGTAGTGAGTACTATATAATCTGGATCAGATGAAATACAAACCTCTCTAGATATTTGTGTCTCTCTTTGACTGCAAAATACAGTGGTGGTAACGTTTGGAATGGTCGAGGAGTGCGATGTGTGTCTCTCTCAGAATGCAAAATAATGTGGTGGTAACCTTCAGAATGGCCGAGCAGTGAGTATTATGTAATATAGATCAGTTGGTTGTAGCGAGTACTTTGTTACTGCTATATATTTCCTATCTTTTTTGTTTTAGTTTTGTACTTAATTACATCTATAATGGGAATAATGTATGAAACTTGGATGCTGGAGATTGAGAAGAATGGCCACCTGGGTATCTATTTACATAGGTAGTACGAATAATTTATCAAACTTGGACGCTGGAGATGGAGAAGAATGGCCAACTGGCTACAGCATGTGTTGAAATTGTGATCCAGTTAAAATTTCATGTAAAAGAACAATCAAAATTAAGATTTCAATATCGTACATGGTTCATTAATTTACAGTGGTCATTGATCAATTGTAAACTATAAGCCTCAAATTTGTGGGAGGATCGTACATTTAGTTTAGCTATAACAATCCGAGAGTGGCATGATTTTGTTGCAAAGATTTGGATTTATTAGTCCTTTTGCCTTGTTCGTTAGAAATGTGTATGTCACTTTTATAATAAAGTAATGGATATATGAAATAGATTGTTATATTGATTGTTGTACAGTGAAATGGATTATTGAAATGGTTGGTATATTGATTAGATTTGTTTGTTTTTCTTTTGAACCCATTGTTTTTTTTTCAAATCTTTGACAAAAAAATACCATATATTAGATTTTTATGAATAAACATTTAATACAATCTATTTTTATATATGGAAATTGACAAAAGGAAAAGTGAAAACATATCACATATTTGAATTTACATTGAAATGCAAACAATAACTAACTAAAAGGAAAGTAATGAATGCATGTAAATTTTTAACCAGCCTTGCATTTTAATATATAAAAAATTATTCTGATATCTAAACAATGATATGAGTTTTTTAGGAGTGAGTTCCATTTTTTAACCATTTTGAAAGGGTTTTTCCTTTTCTCAACCACATGTATCTTGAGTTCCATTTTTTAAACACTTTGAAATGTTTTTTTATTTTTCTTAACCAGATGTTTCCTTATATATGAAAGCTGGATAAATATGTCACTTGAATTTGATTTTCAAGTGTTTTCCATGTTTTTTATCTCCCTTTTATTTTACATATTAAATATTGATGAAAATATTATTGAAATTTGAAAAAAAATAAAACATTATTTGTATATATGAAATGTTAGTAAGAAAAAATATTTGATTTCTATGAATCAACATTGAACACAATTTATTTTTACATATGAAAATTGACAAAATAGAAAAAGTTAAAAAATATCACATATTTGATTTTTACATTGAAAGACAAATAATAATTAAGTGCAAGGAAAGTAAAGAATGCTTGTAAATTTCTGATTGGCCTTGCATTTTAATATATAAAAAAATATTAGGATATCTAAACAATGATATGAATTTTTTTGGAGTGAGTTCCATTTTTTTAACCATTTTGAAAGGTTTTTTTTCCTTTTCTTAACCACATGTTTCCTAAGTTCCATTTTTTTAACCACTTTGAAAGGTTTTTTCTTTTTCTTAACCACATGCTTCCTGATATGAGTTTCTTTTGTAGTGAGTTCCATTTTTTTTAACCATTTTGAAAGATTTTTCCCTTTTCTTAACCCCATGTTTCCTCAATTCCATTCTTTTAACCACTTTGAAAGGCTTTTTCTACCACTTTGAAAGGCTTTTCCTTTTTTATTAACTGCATGTTTCCTTACATATGAAAGGTGGACAAATATGTGACTTGAATTTGATTTTCAAGTGTTTTCCATGTTTTATATCTCCTTTTTATGGTACATATTAAATATTGATGAAAATATTATTGAAATATGAAATAAAAAATGACACATTATTTGAATATATGAAATGTTAGTAAGAAAAAGGTGTATGGAAAACACTAAAATATAAATAATAACTAAGTGCAAGGAAAATGTTGAATGCAAGTAAATTCTTTATTGGACTTACATTTTGATATGAAAAAAATATTTCAATATATTGGTTGTTGTTAACAATATTGGATATTAAAAATGTGATGTATGTCAAGGAGATTTTTAAATTGTTTTCGAATAT
>APFE031384575.1:93991-124919 GCA_000404065.3 Pinus taeda | reverse complement strand
AGTAAAAAAGTATATTTCAACAAAACGTTTTCTTGTTTGTGTAATGTTAAAAAGGTTTTTATTAAAAAAAATATATTTTTAAGACTATAACTTTATTTCTTAAGTGATTTGATATTTTTAATTCATAATATATTTGTAATTGAGATGAATTTAATGAATGTAAATATATACAACTTTCAAATTCACAACTTTTTAATAATTTTCAAACTTAAATTTTAGATAAATTTATATTAATAACCTAAATAATAGATTAATAATTTTCAAACTTAAAGCTTAGATAAATTTATATTACTAACCTAAGTAATAGATTTAGGAAAGGAAAATGGAATAACATATTTATGAAAGGAAAATAGAAAAAATTGAAATGAAATAAATTTAAAAGGAAATTTGGATTTGCTGGAATTAATAATTAATGATTACATAAATATTCTAAAAAAGTATAGCAAATAACAAATCTTCCTAACTTTTGGTTGTTTTATGTTCATAGATATTGGTATAAAAATGTATAATTCATCAAATAAAAATTATGTTTTTGCTTCTCATTTGTGTAATATTAAAAAGGTTTCTATTTTTAAGATATAAGTTTATTTCTTAAGTGATTGGATATTTTTAATTCATAATATTTTTTAATTGAGATGCATTTAATGGAAGTAGATATATACAATTTCCAAATTCACAACATCTTAATCATTTTCAAACTTAAAGTTTACATAAATTTATATTGCTAACCTAAGTAATAGATTTATGAAAGGAAAATGGAAAAAAATGAAATGAAATAAATTAAAAAAGAAATTTGGGTTTTCAACAATTATTAACTAGTGATTATATAAAAATTAAAATAAAGAATAGAATGCCTTTTAAGAAAATCAATAATCTATAAATTAATTTTTAATATATTCTTATTTTTGTTATCTATCACGTGAATTCTAAGCTTCTATTGAAGTTTCTATTTGTTTCTTATGATGCCTAGAGGAGAATTTTAATTGTACAATGATTAAATTCCATTTAATCATATAATATTTCATATTTCATATTGCAATATAGAAGGTTGTTTCACAAAGAGATATGTTAATGTTAATGGGACTTCTATAGAGGGAAGGTGATATTGTTAATATCATAAGAGAATTCAAATATAGATTCCTTGATACATCCAGATGACCATATTATCCTTGAAAAGGATATATGAACTTATAGATGAGATGAAAAAAGGGCGGATGGAGATATTATATAATATCTAATATATTTTTTGCATAATATCTTTGTGACCCCTTTGTAAATGCTTTTGGAAATATATTAGACACTATTAAGTAGATAATTTATTTGAGCAATGCTAATATGAAGAAATAATAAAGGATTTGATTGAGCTTGATTTGGTCATAACACGGAGAACAAAATTATATGAAGACTTAAATTAGGGTATGTGTCATTATGGTTTTGGGCATATGATAGTCCAACCAGAGCACTCATGGACAACATTATATGAAGACATAAGTTGGGTATGTATGATTTTGGTTTTTGGCATATGATAGTCCAACTAGAGCAGTCATGGACCGAAGGAAAAAATTAATTTTGCATTGGTTCCTCCCTTTGATTATAGGAGTACAAATTTAATTAATTTTTCATTGGCTCCCCCCTTATTAATTTTGCATTGGCTTGCCCCTTTGATGATAGGAGTACCAATTTAATTAATATTGCATTGGCTCCCCCCCTTTAATGATAGGAATACCAATCATAAGACTAATCGTGGCACAAGGCATAAAATTGATGTGAGTATTAATTAAGGGGAGTTTGGCAGGAAAAGAACTACACCATATTTAGAAGAGAAGATCCCCATTATATCAATGAAAGATAAGACCTTGAAGAGGAGTTATCCGCTAGTCAAGGTATTCACATAGAGCATTCAGGTGTATATTAGTGACTGCATATATTAACTCAAATAATCATTTAATTGTATTAAGGGTTTGGAACAGGGGATTAAAATCAATGTGATTATTAATTAAGGGGAGTTTGGTAGGAAAAGCAATACACCATCTTTAGAAGAAAAGATCGCCATTATATCAAAGAAAAATAAGGCCTTGAAGAGGAATTATCCATTAGACAAGGTATTCACATAGAGAATTCACATGTATATTAATGGCTGCATATATTAACTCAAATAATCATTCAGTTGTATTAAGGGTTTGGAACCGAGGATTAGGATTCTGAAACTGTATAACACATGCTCATATCAATGCTATGATTTCGACAACTTATGATTGTAGGATGAACCTAAGACTAAACGACGACTTTTTTTTAAATAACTGATGAATGATGAAAAGATGATACACAAAAGGAGGAAGAGGAGCCTATAAGTGGAGGGGAAAAACATTTCCATAATGTAAATGGAAGAGCCTACTAGGGGAGGTGAAAAGTATTTGCATAATGTAAATCATTCATCTTCTAAGTTTACTAGTCTTTACCTTCAATGATCTTTTACATGTGATGATTCTTATCAAATTATCCCTTAATGCAAATATTAACTAAGTGCAAGGAAAGTAATGAATGTATGTAAATTTTTTATTTCCCTTGCATTTTAATATGAGTTTTTCCTGGAGTGAGTTCCATTTTTTTAACCATTTTGAAAAGTTTTTTCCTTTTCTTCGTGAGTTCCATTTTTTTTACCACTTTGAAAGGTTTTTTCTTTTTCTTAAGCACATGTTTCTTTACATATGAAAGATGGAAAAATATGTAACTTGAATTTGATTTTCAAGTGTTTTCCATGTTTTTTATCTCCATTTTATTTTACATATTAAATATTCATGAAAATATTATTGAAATTTGAAATTAAGAAATGACACCTTATTTGTATATATGAAATGTTAGTAAGAAAAATATTTATTTTTATGAATAAATATTTAACACAATTGTTTCTTACATAAGAAAATTGACTGAAGAGAAGAAGTTAAAAAATATCACATATTTGATTTTTACATTGAAATGCAAATAATAACTAAGTGCAAGGAAAGTAATGAATGCATGTAAATTTCTGATTGGCATTGCATTTTAATATATAAAAAATATTATGATATCTAAACAGTGATATGAGCTTTTTCTAGAGCGAGTTCCATTTTTTAATCCATTTTGAAAGGTTTTTCCTTTTCTCAACCACATGTTTCATGAGTTCCATTTTTTTAACCACTTTGAAAGATTTTTTCTTTTTCTTAACCACATGTTTCCTTACATATGAAAGGTGGACAAATATGTCACTTCAATTTGATTTTGAAGTGTTTTCCATGCTTTTTATCTCCTTTTTATTTTACATATTAAATATTGATGAAAGTAATATTGAAATTTTGAAATAAAAAAATGACACATTATTTGTATATATGAAATGTTAGTAAGAAAAAATACTTGATTTTTATGAATCAACCTTTAACACAATTAATTTTTACATATGAAAATTGACAAGAGAGAAAAAGTTAAAAAATATCACATATTTGATTTTTACATTGAAATGCAAATAATAACTAAGTGGACTGAAAGTAATGAATGAATTTTTGATTGGCCTTGCATTTTTATATATAAAAAAATATTTTGATATCTAAACAATTATATGAGTTTTTTTTGGAGTGAGTTCTATTTTTCTTAACCATTTTGAAAAGTTTTGTCATTTTCTTAACCACATGTTTCATGAGTTCCATTTTTTTAACTAGTTTGAAAGCTTTTTTCTTTTTCTTAACCACATGTTTCCTTACATACGAAAGGTGGACAAATATGTCACTTGAATTTGATTTTCAAGTGTTTTCCATGTTTTTTATCTCCTTTTTATTTTACATATTAAATATTAATGAAATTTGAAATAAAAAAAATGACACATTATTTGTATATATGAAATGTTAGTAACAAAAAATATTTGATTCTTATGAATAAAAATTTAACACAATTTATTTTTATATATGAAAATTAACAAAAGAGAAAAGTTTAAAAATATCACATATTTGATGTTTACATTGAAATGCAAATAATAACTAAGGTCAAGGAAAGTAATGAATGCATGTAAATTTCTGATTGGCCTTGCATTTTAATATATAAAAAAAATATTATGATATTTAAACAGTGATATGCGTTTTTTTTGGAGTGAGTTCCATTTTTAAACCATTTTGAAAGGTTTCTTCCTTTTCTTAAAGACATGTTTCCAAAGTTTCATTTTTTAACCATTTTAAAAAGTTTTTCCTTTCTCTTAACCACATGTTTCCTTACATATGAAAGGTGGACAAATATGTCACTTGAAATTCATTTTCAAGTGTGTTCCATGTTTTTTATGTCCTTTTTATTTTACCTATTAAATATTGATGAAAATATTATTGAAATTTGAAATAAAAAAAAAAATGACACATTATTTGTATATATGAAACGTTAGTAAGAAAATGGTGTATGGAAAACATTAAAATATAAATAATAACTAAGTGTAAGGAAAATATGGAAAACATTAAAATATAAATAATAACTAAGTGTAAGGAAAATATTGACTACACGTAAATTCTTTGTTGGACTTACATTTTGATATGAAATATTTGTTGGACTTACATTTTCCTATGAAAAAATATTTTAATATATTGATTGTTGTTAACATTATTGGATATTAGAAATGTGATATATGTCAAAAAAAACTTAAGTTGTTTTAGAATATTATAAATTAATTTTATTAAATATTTTGAAATTATATTTATATATTTGAAATTAAAAAATTAAAGGTTTGTAAGATCTCTAAAATAAGTCAATGTAAACCTTTATGAATAGTAATTTTAGAAGTTACGAATTAGTTATAAAAACTAATTCTTGGTATTCGTGAAACTGAATGGGGATGAATGAACAAGGAAAAAGGGCTCCCACGCAATGGCGAGAGGGAGGGAAGAAAATGGTTACGCGTTTGGTCGGAATCGGGTTGCCTCGCAACAACAACATTAAGGGAAGCTTGCATATGTTTTCTTCTCGTCCGGTTGCTCTCCTTGTTCTTTTAGCTGTGGGTAGCGTACGAGGGTGGTATGCGTGGAAAGTCGCGTCTTTAATGCGCATTAACTCGAAGTAACAGCTGCGCACCAGCAAGAAGCAGCACTACGCAAGGTAAACTTGGCGCCTGTGGAATTCGTATTTTTCCCATTCTTTTGGGCTAGGTTTTTTGGCGTCGTATTTTTCCCATTCTTTTGGGCTAGGTTTTTTGGCGGTTAGATCGGCCTCGGTATAAGTTTATGGACGTTTGAACAAGACTTTCCCAGATGTCATTAAAAGTGAAATTTCATGGGAAATGGCAGAGTCTAAGCAATTTCGAATTTAAAAAATAAGGAAATCGACGTATTCCAGTTTCTAGTCTTGTAATTGAACAAATTACGGAGTTTCACTGCTCGGAGTGCTTTTATTTTGATGATATGAAGCGAACGTATTTGGATGTCTTCGAGTTGGACTACGATTACCTTGGTCTAAGTTCATTTTGATGCTGACAGAGTTAGTAAGTAAGGGGCTTTGAATGCTTAAAGTCCAAATTTGCACTGTTGTTTTGCTTAAGGATGGAATATTTTATATGATTTTGGGTAAAAAAGATATTTTGATGCATGCAGTGAAAGATGGATTATTTTATATTTTTTTTGGTAAAAAATATATTTTGATGTATGGCTTTGAATTCATGAAGCCCAAATTTGCACTGTTGTTTTGGTTAAGGATGGAATATTTTATATGATTTTGGGTAAAAAAGATATTTTGATGCATGCAGTGAAAGATGATTATTTTATATTTTTTTGGTAAAAAATATATTTTGATGTATGGCTTTGAATTCATGAAGTCCAAATTTGCACTGTTGTTTTGGTTAAGGATGGAATATTTTATATGATTTTGGGTAAAAAAGATATTTTGATGCATGCAGTAAAAGATAGATTATTTTATATTTTTTGGTAAAAAATATATTTTGATGTATGCAGTAAAATAAATTGATTATTTTATATGTTTTTTTGGTAAAAAAAATATGACCAAAATATGTTAATGCATGAAGTTAAAGATTGATTATTTTATATGTTATTTTGATAAAGAAAATATATTAATGTGATATGTTAATGCATGAAGTTAAAGATTGATTATTTTATATGTTAATTTGATAAAGAAAATATATTAATGTGTATAGTTCTTAATAACTACCTTAAGTGTGACTACTCCTTCATGTCTTTATATAACAATGCAAATACCTTATATATAAGAAAACATAGAATGCATACATGTGTATAGTTCTTAATAACTACCTTCTATGTGACTAATCTTTCTTGTCTTTATATAACAATGCAAATACCTTATATATAAGAAAAAATAGAATGCATACTCTTTTTGTTTTCTTGGAAGTGAATATTTGTCCAAGTTATTTTTTTGGGAGTGAATGTAAATTAAAGAGGGTAATTTGTGAAATATTCTCATGTGTAAGAAAGTTATTTTGAAGAATAATACTTAGTTATGAGAAAGATAATTCTTAATAACTACCTTCTATGTGACTAATCTTTCTTGTTTTTATATAACAATGCAAATACCTTATATATAAGAAAAAATAGATAAGAAAAAATAGAATGCATACTCTTTTTGTTTTCTTGGAAGTGAATATTTGTCCAAGTTATTTTTTTGGGAGTGAATGTAAATTAAAGAGGATAATTTGTGAAATATTCTCACGTGTAAGAAAGTTATTTTGAAGGATAATACTTAGTTATGAGAAAGATAATAACATGTGCATAGATGATATTCAAAGAGATAATGTAAGTCATAGGAGTCTTCTTTTATGTCTTTCTTGTACATGATATTCAAAGAGATAATGTAATTTTTGATTCAGTCATCGGAGATTCCACAGTAATAAAGTTTTCTGCCAACGTTTCGAATCCCAACTGGGATCCATCATTAGCTTCAAGTTTCCCTGATGATGATCCTAGTTGGGATTCGAAACGTTGGCAGAAAAATCTTATTACTGTGGAATCTCGACTGAATCAAAAATATTACACCACAGAGGTCTCAAATCCAGATAATGTAATTCATAGGAGTCTTCTTTTGAAAGAATATGTCTTTCTTGTACATGATATTCAAAGAGATAATGTAATTCATAGGAGTCTTTTTTTGAAAGAATATGTCTTTTTTGTACATGAAAGATAAGTTAATTGTGTTAAATCCTTGCAAGAGTTTGCAAAAGTTACATGTTTTGGTGAGTAAAAAGGTAAAGGATTTGGTTGTTGTCTATTGAGTAGTTTGATTTATTAGCATGGTTTAATGCATAAACGGTTACTGTTACTATTGTCTTAGTAATCAAGTTACATGTTTTGGTGAGTAAAAAGGTAAAGGATTTGGTTGTTGTCTATTGAGTAGTTTGATTTATTAGCATGGTTTAATGCATAAACGGTTAATTGTGTTAAATCCTTGCAAGAGTTTGCAAAAGTTACATGTTTTGGTGAGTAAAAAGGTAAAGGATTTGGTTTTTGTCTACTGAGTAGTTTGATTTATTAGCATGGTTTAATGCATAAACGGTTACTGTTACTATTGTCTTAGTAATCTGATTTATTAGCATGGTTTAATGCATAAACGGTTACTGTTACTATTGTCTTAGTAATCAAAAGAAGAAAGAAGGTTGATTATGATACTTTGTTGAAAAAAATGCATGAGGAATTTGTTATGATATTTTCATGGAAACAAATACATAATAGCTTTGTACATAAATGATAGAGAAACTAGGATGGGTTCTTGAAAAGTAACTATGTAAAAAAAACCACATGCAAAAGCATAGAAACAATAGTTTATTACATATATGAAGATGTAACTATTGTGTTATATATTGTAAAAAGGAACATGGATTAGATCTTTTGAAGAGAATTATGCGTTAGGGTGAATAAGAATTGTGGAAAACAAGTAGTTTATTACATATATGAAGATGTAACTATTGTGTTATATATTGTAAAAAGGAACATGGATCTTTAGAATGGTTAGATCTTTTGAAGAGAATTATGCGTTACGGTGAATAAGAATTGTGGAAAACAAGTATTCACTTGATTAAATGAACTAGTTATTTATTATGACATACCTGGTAATTGTTTGTACATAGTGTTATTAGAAGAAGCATGATGTAATATATATTTACAACTCATGCACATGAGTAGCTAGATCACTTTTAGAGACTAATTATTGATTGGTTAATATTGTAACTAATCTTGTTGCCAAAGCTTGTTAACGACAACAATGACATAAAATGATGGTGGTTTGTGCCAAAGAAAAATGATGTTTAACATTGTGGTAGTTAAAGAATTAACAGATGTTTAACATTGTGGTAGTTAAAGAATTAACATTTGCGGGATCGTACGTTGATAGAAATATAAAGAGTCTCCTGGAAAATGTAATAGCTTTTAGCTAGTTATCTAACAATTTAATGATATTTCATTGTAATATTTTATAACAATGGTTAAGGGATGGAATCCCTTATAAGCCATTGAGTGGGGTTAAAATCCTCACGAGCATTTAATAATAAAACCTATCGAGTTTCTAGGATATATTAGTGTTCAATGATGTGATTACTTATTGTGTCAGTTTGATGATGTTGAATCTTTGATGATGATGATTCTTTATTTTATGTGATAATCATAATGTCCAAGTATGGGATTAATTATTATGGTTAAGGAAATCATGAAATGGATGCAAAGGACATGAGACAGTTTATGTTAATATACTACAATAGAACAATCATGCCACAAGGATGTAGAGAGAGGTGATATGTAGGTAAAGGGTCTCCTGGAAAATGTAATAGCTTTTAGCTAGTTATCTGACAATTTAATGATATTTCATTGTAATATTTTATAACAATGGTTAAGGGATGGAATCCCTTATAAGCCATTGAGTGGGGTGAAAATCCTCACGAGAATTTAATAATAAGATTAAATGTTTGCTAGTTTTCACCCTACAGGGAAACATGATATTGCTAGTTTTCACCCTATAGGGAAACATGATATATTGGTGTTCAATGATGTGATTACTTATTGTGTCAGTTTGATGATGTTGAATCTTTGATGATGATGCTTTATTTTATGTGATAATCATAATGTCCAAGTATGTAATTAATTATTATGGTTAAGGAAACCATGAAATGGTTGCAAAGGTCATGAGTTTATGTTAATATACTACAATAGTGGTTGTTAACCATAATAGTGGTTATGCAACTTATTGTCTTCTATTGCATTTTACTTTATGCAATAACGAACATTATATCTAATGGTTAATGAGGAATGTGGAGTTGTGATTTGAATAGTTACTTGTGGGTAATTTGTATAAAAAAATTATAACTCCTTTTTTTACATGTGGGGTATGATACAAGGCTTTAGTATACATGAAATTTTAGTAAGAAAAAGGCATATTGAAAACATTAAATTACAAATAATAATTAAGTGTAGCTTGCATTTTACTTTATGCACTAATGAACATTATATCTAATGGTTAATGAGGAATGTGGAGTTATGATTTGAATAGTTACTTGTGGGTAATTTGTATAAAAAAATTCCAATTCCCTTCTTTTGCATGTGGGGTATGATACAAGGCTTTATTTGTATACATGAAATTTTTGTAAGAAAAAGGCATATTAAAAACATTAAAATACAAATAATAATTAAGTATAGCTTGCATTTTCATATAAAAAAATATCTTAATATATTGGTTGTTGTTAACATTATTGGATATTAAAAATGCGATGTATATCAAAGAAAATTTTAATTTGTTTTATAATATTCTAAATTAATTTTATTTAATATTTTAGAACTATATTTATAAATTATTAAATTGAGTTTTAATTAGTATTTGTTTAAAAATCATTATTTATTTTTTAATTAATTTATTTTTGTCAATGTTAGTATGTAATAAAATGTCATTATAACATTATTCCAATCAGTAAATAGTTATTTTAAAAAAATGTTATTCTCTCCGATAAAATATTTAATATATTGCTTGTTGTTAAATGTTTGATATTAAAAAGTGATGTATCAAGAAGTTTTTAAGATGTTATAATAGTTTAAATTAATTTTATTAATATTTGGAATTATATTTAATTATTTAAATTGAGTTTTAATTATATATAATAATATATATATAATATATAATATATATAATAATAAATATATTTTTATCGGTTAGAGTTTAATAATATAATAATAGGCATAATAATATCGATTCCATATGGGGGAAAATCATTTTTAAGTAGGATGTTATTATGTAAGATAGAGAAACTCACTTCTATTAGTAAATGGTATCTCTCTCCTATAGAATAGATATTTTAATATGTTGCCTGCTAACATAATTGATATAAAATGGGATGTATAAAGGAATCTTAAGTTGTTTATATTTTTAAATTAATTTTATTTAATATTTGGAATTATATTTAAATATTTAAATTGTGTTTTAATTAGTTTTGCTAATATATAAATTATATATATATATATATATATTATTTTTTATTTTCGTGTTAAGATGTTTAGATAATATAAGTAACATGTCATTACAATATCTATTTCATACTGGGTGAAAAAATCTATTTTTAAAGTAGGATGTTATTAATATAGAGCATATGAGAAGCCTCCAAACTTCTAGGATATAGGGAAATCGCATTTTATGTGTGCCAAATATTCTGAGTATAAAAAAGCATATTTCAATAAACCTTTTCTTGTTTGTGTAATATTAAAAGAGTATTATTTTTAAAGTTTTTTTTAAGAATATAACTTTATTTCTTAGGTGATTGGATATTTTTAATTCATAATATATTTGAAATTGAGATGAATTTAATAAAAGTAAATATATACAACTTTCAAATTCACAAATGTTTAATAATTTTCAAACTTAAATTTTAGATAAATTTATATTACTAACCTAAATAATAGATTAATAATTTTCAAACTTTAAGTTTACATAAATTTATATCACTAACCTAAGTAATAGATTTAGGAAAAGAAAATGGAAAAACATACTCATGAAAGAAAAATAGACAAAAATGAAATGAAATAAATTTAAAAAAAAATTGGATTCTCCACAATTAGTAATTAGTGATTATATAAAATTTTTAAAAAAGTATAGCAAATAACAAATCTTCCAACTTTTGGTTGTTTTATGTTCATAAATATTGGTATAAAAATGTATAATTCATCAAATAAAAATCATGTTTTTGCTTCTCGTTTGTCTAATATTAAAAAGGTTTAAAAGGTTTCATTTTTAACGATATAAGTTTATTTTTTAAGTGATTGGATATTTTTAATTTATAATATTTTTGTAATTGTGATGCATTTAATAAAAGTAGATATATACAACTTCCAAATTCACAACTTTTTAATAGTTTTCGAACTTAAAAGTTTACATAAATTTATATTACTAACTTATGTAATAGAATTAGGAAAGGAAATGGGAAAAAATTATGAAAGGAAAATGGAAAAAAATGAAATGAAATAAATTAAAAAATAAATTTGGATTTTTAGTTATTATATAAAAATGAAAAAAAAAATGCCTTTTAAGAAAATCAATATTCTCGAAATTAATTTTTAAATTATAATTTTTTTTATTTTTGTTATCTATCATGTGGCTTCTAAGCTTCTATTGGAGTTCTCTATTTGTTGATTATGATGTCTAGATGAGAATTTTAATTATAGAATGATTAAATTCCATTTGATCATATAATATTTCATATTTCATATTGCACTATGGGTCGTTACACAAAGAGATATATTAATGTTAATGGGTCGTCTATAGAGGGAAGGTGATACTCTTAATATCATAATAGCATTCAAAGATAGAGGGAAGGTGATACTCTTAATATCATAATAGCATTCAAAGATAGATTCCTTGATACATCCAAACATTTTATGTGTTTTGTTGTATGCTAGATTTTATTTACATTTGTGAAAGAATTATTGTAGAGGGGTCAACACATCCTTCGGATCCTTGACTTCAACACAACATTGAATCACTCAATGTGACCATATTGTCATCGCAAAGGATATATGAACTTACATATGAGATGAAAAAAGAGTGGTTTATAATAGATTTATAATGCAATATATGAGGTTGGGGTGGATGGAAATATTATATAACATATAATATTTTTTTTTGCATAATATCTCCCCCGACTCCTTTGTAAATGCTTGTGCAAATATATTAGACACTATTAAATAGATAATTTATTTGAAGAATGCTAATAGGTAGAAATAATAACTAATTCGATTCATCTTGATTTGGTCATCACAGGGAGAAAAAAATTATATGAAGACTTAAATTAGGGTATGTATCACTGTGGTTTTGGGCATATGATAGTCCAACCAGAGCACTCATGGAAAACATTATAGGAAGACATAAATTTGGGTGTGTATGATTGTGGTTTTGGGCATATGAGAGTTCAACCAGAGCACTCATGGAGTGAAGGAAAAAATTAATTTTACGTTGGATCCCCCCTTTGATGATAATTAGAAAGTAGTCAATCGTAAAACTAATTGTGACACAAGGCATAAAATTGATGTGAGTGCTAATTAAGGGGAGTTTGGAAGGAAAAGTAGTACACCATACTTAGAAGAAAAGATCCCCATTATATCAAAGAAAAACAAGACCTTGAAGAGGAGTTAGCCACTAGACAAGGTATTCACATAGAGCATTCACGTATATATTAGTGGCTGCATATATTAACTCAAATAATCATCTAGTTGTATTAAGGGTTTGGAACAAGGGATTAAAATTGATGTGAGTATTAATTAAGGGGAATTTGGCCAGAAAAGCACTACACCATACTTATCCCCATTATATCAAACAAAAGTAAGACCTTGAAGAGGAGTTATCCACTAGATAAGGTATTCACATAGAGAATTCACGTGTATATTAGTGGCTGCATATATTAACTCAAATAATCGTTTAGTTGTATTAATGGTTTGGAACCGAGGATTAGGATTATGAAATGGTATAACACATGCTCATGCCAATGCTATGATTTTGACAACTTAAGATTGTAGGATGAACCTAAGACCAAACAATGGTTTTTTTTAAATAACTGATGAATGATAAAATATGATACACACGCCCACAAGAGTTTGGTCTCGTGGCCATCAGAGGCTCTGCTGGTCGTTCATGTTGTTGTGCAAGTCACGAGTTCAAGTCTCGTCTTAACCGAGGGTTGTTCTTGCAGGCTGGGTGGTTCCTCCAAGAGGTTATAGTGGAGGCCAGTGGGATTCGACTCCGTGTAACGCAAGTACGATACCACTACCGTTGCTGATTCTGATAGTCAACCAAATGAAAGAAATGATGATACACACAAGGAGGAAGAGGAGGCCATAAGGGGAGGGGAAAAGTATTTGCATAGTGTAAATCATTCATAATCTAGCTTTACTAGTCTTTATCTTCAATGATCTTTTACATGTGATGATTCTTATCAAATTATCCTTTACGGGGTTTCCTTTGCAACATTTGGTGCAATTGCTAGCTTAGATTTTTATGAAAATTTGAGTACCAAAATCATTTAGAAATCATACAAACACTTAATGACAACTAATTTTTTTTTCCAATTACCTTATAGATAAAATTTCCAAAACTAATCATAATAATTAATAATATATATCCATAATCACCAATTATAGTTGGATTTTCAAATTTGGTGGTAAACGTGAAAATGCAGCAAATCCAAAATATTTCCCGCCAAATTATTTGGATATCATTGAGAGTTAGGCGAGCATATTTCTAGACATACAAGTCTTGTCTTCAATTCAGATACTAATTGTCTTATTTTTAATTAATAAAGACATATTTACTTTATATTATGTTCTAGATGTATATTTTTGATATAAAACCTTTGTTATGGTTAATTAGTAATTATAATTGTAATCTAAAAGATTAAGATAGCTGTATTAATTAGATAAAGATTACATGTCTGTAAATAAATTAAAATTTGAAAATATAAGAATGAATTAAAAGTCAGATAAAGATTACACGTCTGTAAAAAAGTTAAAATTTGGAAATATATTAATGAATTAAAAATGTAAAGAAAGTGGTTAACAAACAGAATACAAGAATGATCCTTTTACCTAAAAAGAAGGTTGATATCTACTATGATATATTAGCATATATTTATATCAACCTTGCATATATGATGATGTTGATGTTATAAATAAGATTAACATTTTGTTATATTCAATAGTAAATTATAGAATGGACTTTGCTTTTCCCAATGCAATATAGTCATAGAAACAACAAGCATCAATAGCTCACAAACGAGGTGCAATAAATTTATTTCACAACGAATTAATTGATCACCAAAATATCACTTATTATGGCATGGCTAAATATTTTAGAATTCTCATTTTGTAGGATCAAGATTGTAAAGATCAGGTTTTTCTTTTAATGATGTAGACTTTAGACTACAAATCACTCATTTTAAAATTTCCAATTAGTTTCCTTATATACTTACTCTTGGTTCCAAACTTCTGTTTTTAAATAGTAATGGATGTAAAAAAAATTCCTTCATTCCAAATTATTATAATGCCTTCCTTTATGATCCCGCTAGTAAGTTCTGAGCGGGCTTTCCATTAACATTAAATCATGAAGATAAAATGAAAACAAAGCAAAATTCTCTTTCCTATTTATTTAAGTAAAGGTTTTGATGACTTTTGCTTTTCATGTAACATTTTTGGAAGACGAGAGCGTCATTTTTCATATAGCATAATTTGGGGAATCGATTTCGCATAATATAGTGTTTGCCTTATCTCGCATATAAAATATTTTTGTCCTTATTTACAAAAACTTTTTGTTTAAAAAAGATACATTTTTTTTTGAATTCAATTTTGGAAAGTGTTGACCTAGCATTTAATTGAGGTAATTTTTATTGTATTCAGTAAGTAATTAAATCACTAAGTTCATGGTGTTAATTTTAGCTATGAGTATAACTGTGTTGTTGTAATATGTTTTTTTTTGTGAACAGTATTTTGGAACCAAGTAAAAACTCTCTATACTACTATCAACATTGACATTTGGTTTGAAAAACCTGTAAAAACTCTCTATATTACTATCAACATTGACATTTGGCTTGAAAAACTTTTTTTTTAACAGTGTTTTGGAACCAAGTAAAACTCTCTATACTACTATAAACATTGACTTTTGATTTGAGAAGCCACATTGAACCTATATGATTTTTTGTTGAACAAGATACACTTCTTTTTTAGTTCAACTTTGAAAAGTGCTGACATAACATTTAATTGAGGTATAACTAAGCTCATGGTGTTAATTCTAGCTATAAGTGTAACTGTGTTTTTGTAATATGTTCCTTTTTCTTGTGAATAGTATTTTGGAACCAAGTAAAAACTCTCTATGCTACTGTCAACATTGACCTTTGGTTTTAGAAATCACCTTGAACCTATATGAATTTTAATTTCAAGCAATATTTTAATTTTCCAAGTTCCATTTTTTGTTATGGAATCATATTCATCTTTCACAATATTCATCCATTCCATCTCATGATTTCTTTGATCCAAATCCAAAGGTTCATTTCAATAGTGATAACTCGGCTAATCAAAGCATATTCCTTATACCTATATGTGTTTCAAATTTCCTTCTTGATCTCCTTAGTCCTTAATGCTTTGTATTTCTACACTCTTTCTTGCAACACTTTGCTTGGTTATATATTCAACACTACTTTTATTTTCAATATCATTTTGATGATCTTAAATTTATTCTACTTTTCACTTTCAAATCCTTCTTTAAGATATTTCCATACACTTTATCATTTTTCTTTTTGTAAACTCATGAAATATACATCTCTACTTGAAAAACCATTAGCAATAGTAAGATTATACATTTTGTGAGCTTTATTTTCATTCAATAAATAATGATTGTCTTCGAATAAAGTTTCTTTATATGTTTCTTTATAATTCACAAAATGTTTTAGGAGTAATTCACAAAATATTTTACTCCTAAGAATTGTAAGTGATTGGAAACTAGTTTATAACCACGAAACATTCCATACAAAATTTTATGCTTTAAAAACAACATTAGAATCCTAGAATACTATTTTTTTTTAGATAAATTAGAGTGAAAATTACTTAACCTAAAAACATTTATGAAAATTCTTATCTTTAATCCTACTTCAAACACATTCAACCAAATTTTTAATTTTCCTCTAAACCATAAACCAAAAAAATTTATTGGGGAGCATGTGAAACTCTACATTGTTTGTGAATCACATCTCCGCTGCACTATTATAAAATATCATAATGTGTATTCTTATGCTTCATCCAATTGATGTATTTGGATATGTTTTCATTTTCTTTTATCCATATTTCTAAGCTCTTTGAAATATTCAAAACCATTACTTTTCATTCTAATGAAATAAATTGACGCAAGTATTTTTCTATCACCAATGGAATAACAAAGTAAGAAACTACCCAAAGTGATTTAGTTTGTGTTGTCCCACAACGATCAATATGCAACAATCGAAGAATATCCCTTTTCTTTTATCTATGCTTTTAGGGAACTCAGTGCTATGTAGTTTTCCTATTCTGTAATCATAATCCATATTGCACTTATTTTTTAGTTCCTGTTGGGACTAATAGCGATTGATAGATTGTTGACCAGCTATTAATTTACTTTGACCGAGTAAAATTTCCGGTATATGTCAAGTTTAAGCCAATGTTTTGTTGACCAGCTATTAATTTACTTTGACCGAGTAAAATTTCCGGTATATGTCAAGTTTAAGCCAATGTTTAAAATAAAATTTTCTGCTCAATAGATTTTTATCCAAAGTTTATGTTTCGACCTCTTATTGCCGGGCTTTTCTGAAAACTTAGGGTAAAAAGTTTAGAGTCGCCTGTATAAAAAGGTTGGCGATTTGTTCGCCAGAAAGCTTTAACCAAAGTTTTGAGTTTAGGCTATTATTGTCTGCTTCACTTTGGCATCATCGCAATCTTTACGACCATTTTAAATATACCCTGTGTAAAAATTATTTCTGCATGTTTGAATTAAAACATATTGTGCCACCTAAACCGTGGAGAGTGACAAATGTGTTCCCCCTGGGCAAAAAAAACATTGAAAATTTTGAAATCCGAACGCTGTCGTACATAAAAAACTCAATCCTTTCCCATTTGTTCAGAGAGGAGTTGCTCAATCAGTATTTGAACGGTACCTGATTCGTGTTGCAAAGGTTACATTCTACGAGTCCACGAGACAAATATTGTCTGGTTTGGCAGGACGACGAGAGCTTGCACAGATGGAAAGAGCAACTGCTTGGCTGGACATGGAGTCCATAGGAGGTATGAACATTTCTTTAAAGAATTTCTATGTTTCTTCTTTGTTTCCTTTGACTTTAAATTGGGCAATCTTTTGCTTCTGCTTGTTTTTTTCACTTTGAATTTGACATTTTTTCCCATAACTGAAATCTCTGCAATTTACAGAACGCCTAGAGCCGGATGTGAAGATCCTGAGCCTTTCAATATTATCCCCAGAACGGACCGACTTAATTCTCCCTATTCCATTTGCTTCTAAATCCAGGGTTTCCTCGTTTTATCTTAAATTTTTCCCAAACAAATGTCGGAGCAAGTTATCTTATGCAAATTTAAGAATGTTAAGACAAATAAATTATTTTGATGCAAAGTTTTTGTAGGCCACCTGTAGCTTTTTTCTCGCCACTTGTCACCTAGTCTATCTCATGTCCCCTTTTCATCCTACCTCCTCTTCATTCCTTCGCCTCTATTTTGTAGATTGAAAATACATCGTTCTTCAAATTGGTCGTACGTTAGTGTTGGTTCTTCAACCAGATCCGAAATATGTTCGTGTTGGTTCTTCAACCAGATCTCGCATATGTTCCAGTGTGCTATGAGGCAAGCTTGAAGATACTTGATATCGAGTACAATGATCTTTATTATCAGCACTGTATTGACACTAGATTCCCCATTGAAGCCACAGTTTGTATAGATATCGTCTTATTTTGTTTCAGTGTATTTTCATTTTAGTGCATTTTCATGTGTTGTTTTATCAGTGTTTTGTATACAAGACATCATTGAAAACACATAACATAATTACAATGGCGTAAATGATAATCCCATAATACTCAGTTTAATCCAAAAAATATAAAAATAATTATTCGTAACCCCTTTTTCTCTTTTTCCTCCTTAAAAATAATCATTCCTAACCTGTTTTTCTTTTTTTCCTTTTTTTTTTTGCCTGTATTTCTTTTTTTCCTGTTTTTTCCTTGGGGGTTTTCTTCAATGACAATATTTATTTTTCCTCTTTTTTCCTTGGGGGTTTTCTTCAATGACAATATTTACACTATATCTGCAGTGGAATTCAAAGTCTTTTGGAGTACAAGATGTTTATTCTTGTTAACTTCAAACAAGTTCATCATTTTTATGCTCACTCCTATGTCAGTACATAATTAATGTATTATTTTTCTTTGTTGTACTTTTTAAATTTCCAATTTATATGCTTAACAATTTATGTTGCCATGCTTTGTTTGAGTATAACTCCAGTAATATTAGTAAAATTTCCGTGAGGAATCTACAAACATTAATTATCAAATAATTCAAAAACAATTAATAAAAAAAGCCCGCAATATTAGAATTTTACTTGTAGAACAAATAACATTTTTTACATTAAAAAAAATAATTGGTGGGGAATTTAGACTTGTACAATTAAAGTTTTATGTGGCGATGATTTTAACAAACTGTAGCAAACAATCTAATGGTGGGAACTTTCAGAAAGTATTCGCTATTGAAGCATATTTCGTAATGCTCACCGCTCATAACATTTGATACAGAAACACCTGTTGATCATCCGCGTTAGTAGCTGAGAGATATGCTAAAGACAGAATGGCATAAGACAAACTCTGGGTTATCATAATACCGATCCTCCAACTCCTCAATCAATAAATCAATCTCAAAATCAATTAGTTAAGGCTTTTGTCAAAAGGTTACAGGCTGATGGTTACCTCTGTTGTTCATGTTTAGGCTTTTGATGTCTTTGTTCTTATGGATCGATGGGGCCTTGTCTTCTTCTCACTCGTTGATTAATCATGTCATGACCATACAAATGCAACGTGGGTTGCATGCTATAGATTAGACGTAGAAGGAGCACGGGGTGCATGCATGCAGAGCTTAAGTAATTATACAAATGCAACGTGTGTTACATGCTATAGATTACATGTAGAAAGAGCACGTGGTGCATGCATGCATAGCTTCTTTAAAGTAATAATTTTCTCAAAATTTATAATTTAAACCGTTAATTAACTCTATTTACAATTATTCCCTTGAAGTAATTTTCTGAAATTTATAATTTAAACCGTTAATTCACTTTATTTACACTTATTTATGAATGATAAAATCTTTTCTTCACACTTAGTGATTATAAATATTATAATCTGATTATTGATTCTAGCCATTAAAATGAACAAAACAAAACCAAATACACATTCTTATAAGTATTCTATATATGTTTTCTGCGTCTTACAAATTTCAAGAAAATTTGTTTCAATCAAGCACATCCGTACCATCTTCTTATAGCAAGACATGTAATAAATTTGTATTATTAAATGTCAATGTGGTATCTCGAATTCTTTTATCATGATCATGATCCAGGCATAAATAATACATTGATACAAAATAAGCTAACAAAGTTGTGGTATCTCAGCTCCAATTCTTTTAACCAGATGGGGATTCTTGTGTCAATTAAAAAAAATATGAGATCCCTGTATCAATAAAACATTGATACCAAAAAAAATAGAAGCATGCTTTGAAACTGTTGTAGAATGTAGCTTAAATGATTATGCGCAAAACATCATAGGTTAGTGCTTTTTTACCCTGTTTCGAAATTGCATCAAATGTGTATAATTTATTTAATCACTGCTATTCACAGTGATATTCTATTTAATTTATTTACTGTTATTCACAGTATATTCCGTGCATTCAAAAATCATAGGATAATGGTACTGTGTCTTCAGATTTTTATGTACAAGTGCATCCAGTGTCAAAGATAAAAAATACTTTATAATTCAATTAATTCTAATGATTGTAATTTTATAAAAACATAATTATTATGTCAATATTGTCCAAACAAAACACAGAACTAGTCCAAACGTCCAAATACTCATTTTATAATTATTATTACAATTATTTACTGTTTACGAACAAAACTAGTCCAAACGTCCAAAAACTCATTGTTACTATAATTATTTACTATTTACGAACAACAATATTTAAAGTCAATACCGCAAGGACGGCCGCTACACAGTTTCCTAGAACACTCTCCGCCATCTATTTCTTTCGACCTAAAACAATATATTTAAAATTTAGATGATTATACTTTAAGTGTTATAGTTCTTCTGTAAATATAAAATTGATGATAATGTATGATCCTGCTTAATAGTAAAATCAAGTTTGCAGAATCATCTCACCGTATTTTTTTCCGCTATTACATTGTAGTGTCGTAAATGTTTTTGACAAGGTTACCTTACACGAATTATAATTGCTAAAACTCGGATTAAGTTTTTTTTCCATTCCAGGGGCATACATTACATTGTTGATTTGTCTCTTGGCAAAGTCACATATACATTACCATAAACTTTTATTTCATAACATATATAATTAAATAAATGAATTTTAGCATGATTAGTTTTCTCATAATTCAGTGGTAAATATTAATCTCAGATCAAGTTATATTAAAAAGTAATAAAAATATAAAGTGAACTAGACTTAAAAAATAATAAAATACAAGCCACACAAGATAACACTAAAAAAAACTCAAATATTAGGTTTTCAAAAAGTTATTTTCCATTAAATACATTAAAAAAGGGATAAAAATGACCTATAAAAAAAAGCGTTAAAATAACTTATAACAAAAAAGGGGGTTAAAAATGACTTTTACTCGTGTGAGCATTATATTCACAATGAATAAAAGTAGCAAAAGTAGAAAAAATAATTTCAGGGATAGAACGTTACAATATTTAATTTATTTGGTTAATTTTTCTTGAAAATCTACGACTATTTAGATGAATTATTAGAAACAAGCTAATTTATAAGTGAAATGAGATTTACTTTCACCAACATATAGAGTTTATTAACAATTGATAATTAGACAAAAATAAAGATAAAAACACATGCACACAAATTGACACGCTTATTTACTCAAGAAACCCAAAAAGGAAAAACCTACTTTCTTTGTTTTTGTATTTTATTGATCATTCCTCAGGAACTATATCTATTACAATTCACACTACTACTACAACCATCGATAAACCTACTTTCTTTGTTTTCGTATTTTATTGATCATTCCTGAGGAATTATATCTATTTCAATTCACGCTACTACTACAACCATCAATACATCTCTAAGAATACAATTGTTTCTAAAAAAATACTACTACAACCATCAATACATCTCTCAGAATACAATTGTTTCTAAAAAAATAAACTCAAAAGAAAACTCAACTATATTAAATATTGATCTCAATGAATGATGTACAATGTGTATATATAAGTACATACAAGAAATTGTTGATTCTCTGTCCATGTCTTCTTGGACTATAATAACCTCTCACCATAATATAAACTAACCCAACCTTAATCTTGAGAATTAGTGGCCTACCATTACCCCCTTAATTCAAACGGATGTATCACAGTCCAAGAATGAGAAATCAAAATGCAAAAAATGCATCTCAGCCAAGAGCTAAATGTCTCAAGAAATGGTTTTTACAGACGACCACAAACCAATATGGGAGAACTCAAGGTCTCAACCAAAACAAACTCTAGAATCTACATAGAAATTATCAAAACAAACAAAAAATGTGGTTTTAATGTGATCACAAACTTTGCAACAATCAATGTAGTTCCTCAAACAATTCTGAATCTAGAGCACAAACAACTCAATCAGCAAAAATAGAAGTATCTCTCACTACAACCCTGGCTCTAACTAGTACAAGTTGTGGCTTAGGCTCACTCGTAGATCTCTGACTTGGGCGCACTTAACATCTTTGAAATTATGGCAGACCTTCACAACTCTACCAATTCCCCCCTTGTCGGATATAGGGTAAGAATATGAAGTACTCTTCATCACTGCAGGGCTGGTAAACACTTTTAGAACATATCGCGCAGTATGACTTGTAAATCTTCTTGGGTGTTTTTTTACCAATTCTAAGAAGCAGTCTATCAAAAACTTAGTTTCTCTCTTACAATAGTATTCTTTCTCAAAAAATTGTTTGAGTGGTGATTTCTCTTTCCATAATGCTCGCATGGGTGAAGACCAAAATATTGACCTTTCACATCTCAAACTTTGTTACATTGTTGGCATCAATCAACTTGTTCTAGATCAACACCGTCCAGAAATCCAATACTTCAAAATTGCATAGGTTTGGAAAAGTCAGGAATCTCAAAAGATACATCCAGGTCATCTTTGTTATACCCTAAACCATTTATGTGTTTTTATGCGTAATTTCTTCCCACGGTCTTATAAACATTCTAGGAATGACATCCTTCTCACTAAGACTTTCAACTACATCCAAATTTTCTCTTGAAATGGTCTAATCCATTCTTGAATCTAGATTAGAATTAGACTCAAACAAAGTGTTGTTCTAAATGAACACCAGTTTAGAATAAAAAATTTTCTTCTGAAGTTTGTCTCGCTGTAATTGCAACTCTAGCTCCAAGAATTCAATTTTGCTTTGAGCATTTTGCAAACATATTTGGATGACAAATAGTGTGTCCTTGATGATTTGGACATTGTTATGCATATTAGAGAGCATTATATTCTTTAATAATTGTAGCAAATCATTAATTTTGGCCATTTTCTCTAACTCACTATAAAAAAACAATCCATTTTGTAAAGGGTGTTGGCTACAACTGAAAATTCACTAAGTACAAATAAATTTACAATGTAAGATCAACAATGTTCTGATGAAAGTGAAAGTATTGCGAAAATTATGTCCTCTTAACAAATTCCAAAATTGTCTCCAAATATTTGAACTTCTGACCTTTAATATATCGAATAACCATATAAACTTTGCTAACCACAATTCCCTTTGATTTTCTTATTTTTAAATTCACAAGTTAACAAAATTAAACTTTAAATATCAATAAAAAAATTGATGTCAACTTATTATCGCTAGCTTGGAATCAATCAAAATTTTGGTTTGAGAAGAATATCTTCGATTAATTGACTAAACAGAAGATAGTTGAGTGATCAAAATCATAGATTAAAGTACAACTACAAATTAGCTTACTAAATAAAGCCTTCATATTCAATAAGTGGTCTAGAAATTAGTGCATTTTCTTGCACATTCGAGAAGAGAACATTTATTCCAAGAAATTATTGGTGAGCTCTAGCATCTAGGCTACTTAATTAGTCTTAGCTTTTCAACACACTATCTTGCCAAAGATTGTGTGATGGAGAAAATGCTTAGATGTCAAAACTTAGAGACCACACAAACCTCATCTTCAATTTTGGTTTTTATAATCTTACTTCTCTCTCATCCTTTTTCTTTCTTAGAAATTTTAAATATTTCATAGCTAGTTCTACATCGTGAACTAAACATTGGGGTTGATATTTCATTCATGCAATTTTTTTTTTTACTTTAATGAGCTCCAATGGGTGTTAACATATGAATTGAATCAAAATCCATAATCAGATGGTTGTGAATATATATAGGTTGTTTCATCTAAGAGTAACACTTCATTTGCGCTATGTCTGTTCTAAGACACAAATAAATCTTTCAGGATAGACAAGGAAAAAATGGGGCTTCAATGCTAATGATAAAGAGGAGGAGAACAAAAGCTTACTCACACTTTAAAATAACATCAAACACTAAAATATGAACCAAAACTATCAATCTCAAGCAACAATATTATGGTCGAGGGATTTCCTATGGAACATTTGGGAAAAAATCCAAGTTATTCATAGACACATATTTATTATGCCTTCTCGTTATGGTGGCAATGCGTTTTATCCCCATGCAGTAAAACAGTTTCTACTATGAGACGCATAGAATTCATCGATGTCCCAGCAAAAGCTCCAAATTCAATTTCTCTTGGTCATGAAGGCCTTGACATCTAAGGCCATGGAAAATCTTAAATTATGGCTATTCAAAACTAAGTTGTTTTTCATAGAAGTGATAATTTACTCATGAATAGCACAAAAAGTTGTGGATATAATAATATATATAGAGAAAATATGGCTATGATAATCCACATATGAAAGACCCACATTACAGAATGTTCACAAATTTATGAAGAGGATTACTGCACCATGAGAATTATTGCCTCGATATCATCTAATTCATCTGGTAATAATGTTCCCTGGTAACCACACTCTCATTTGTTTATTGAACATTACTGGCTGGCCTTTACCGCTCACTTGAGTGATCCTTTAAATTATGGGGAAGTCTTTTCTCCAATGCTTTCTCCTCTAACACGGGCACAACAACCCCTCTTAGAAACTATTTTGAGCCCATGGGAGGGTATGGATATGAACAATGATATATAGGTCTCCCATACCAAGGCATGCAAAAGCTCTAAGTGCATAAGAAGTCCACAAAACTAGCGGCACAATTTAATCAACAGGGAAAATGAACTACCCACTCTCATACTACTATAAGGCACACAAACTGGAAACATAATCAAATGTACATCAATTGATTTCAATGAATGATGTACAATGTGTAGATATCAATATATGCAAGAAACCATTGATTCAGTTCCCGGGTCTTCTTGGACTCTAATAACCACTCACCATAATACAAAATAACCCAACCGTAATATTGAGAATTAGTTGTCTATATTCTCCTACTGAATAGCCCTATGTTTCCCTGAGAATACCTGATCCGTGCTCCACAATCCTTGCATACAAGATTCGCTATTTCCTTCAGCACTTGCTCCTATTTTCTAGTACACACGTTCCTATTTCCTTGCACACAAGCCTCCTAAATCCTTATGCACAAGATACTCACTTCTATGCACTCCACACACACAAAATGTTATTGTGCCTTCTTCCTTCTCTTTATAGATATAATTTGATCCATACAAGGAATCCTAGTATTTATTTGTGATTACAAGTGAAATAAGTGTTCAAATTATTCCCTCTGTAATCAACACTGAAGTATTAACCCATTCTAACTAAAGATGTAACTTCCATCTCATCCTATAGTCAAATTGAAAAAGAGTATTAACTCATTCTAACTAAACTTGTAACTTTCACCTCGTAGTGTGGTTAAATTGAAGAAGACTCTACTTAATTGAAGCTCCAACACTACACATGAAAACTTGATGGCCATTCTAGCAAACGAGAAGTCAACTCATTGAAAATGAATTCTATCTCATGAATTCGCACTCAAGATGAGAGAAAGACTAATGAGTGTTCTTCACTCACTACGTCAAAAGCGAGAAGACCTTCTATCACTATATTTTCAACATATTTATTATGTAGATGTAAGTTGAAATAAATAAATATATATATATTATTAATATATATATTATATATATCTATATATTACAATATTTCAATATTGATAATAACATTATAAAAGTCATTAATTTAATATGAATTAGGCTAGATTCATCTTAATGTTAGATGTATCAGCTTTAAGAGGGATCAAATCAATGCAATGAAAAATTTTCTACAGAAAATGATATTTGAAAAAAATTAAAAAAAAAAAAATCCTTTAAAAATTTGAAAAAATATAAACTTGTTTTTAAATTTTGACTTTGAAGGATATGTTATATCACAATTTTTTTTTTATTAAAGTTATTACGAACTGTTTTTCCAAAAAAAATGACAATATACATATCTTAATCATGATATTTTCATCACAGTTATTTTTGAGGAATGAGCTCCTATTGTGACAAGTGATATGTTGAGTTCATGAGAAACAAAAGAATGCTTAAAAATCTAATAGTTAAAGGACTAATGGCCGATGGGGAGTAGAGCATATGGTGAAAAGGTATTATGTGAAGGTACTCCATGCTGAAAAGTTCACATGTTTGAAACTCCATAGGAAAAAATCCAACTGACAGGGGCAATCCTTGGGTGATTTTGATGGCATATATGCCCCTGTATCATGGCCCCTCAAGCCAAAGGGTAGGCAGGCTATTCATCTAACGACTGACATAACCTAGCAAAAAAATATGACTAATGATTGATTTTTAATACACAGTGATGAAGATAGATTAATCAACTTATTGAATATTTTGAGTTCTTTTCAACATTTTTTTATCATATTTGGGGGACGGTCTACCCATCAATCTAGTTTTTAGTGTTTCTTGTTTTTTTTAGTTGTAGTTATGTAATTTGTAAGGTTTCGATGAGTTTCCAAAATGTTGAACCTATTTATACATTCAAAAAGACATTTTAAACAACTAAAATTCATGATTTGTCTAAAAATTATATGAACAAATTATAATGATAAAAAAAAAACTTCGAATAATTATAAGATGCTTCAAGTCACAATTTTATTTTTAATTATTTCCCTTTTTTTTTTTAAATTTTGTGATATTATTTAATTTTATAAATTAATTAGATAGAATAAGAATGAGGAGTATGCCTAAAATTGATTATGTTTGTGTGAAATGTAGCCTTTTTTAGGATGTGAGGAAACAAGATCATGTCCGAAGACCTAGAGGTATAGCTTGTGAAAATATGCCCCTCAAAGACCACCAACAATAGTAATGGCTCAAATTGTAAGAATTTTCCTTTGGTTTAATGACGAAGTGATAATATTTTCTTCCAATATGAAAAAAAAAATCAAAATCAAATACAATCAAAATGATTGAATTCATTTTAGATTGCAATTTATCATTTTTAAAATTATAATTTTGCATTTAACCTGAAATTCCAATCATTTTTTTTTTAGAGGAGCATAAAGTCTCATTAGATAAATTTAAATTCTCCTTATTACATGGTTGATTTTGGGTGAAGTACAAAACCCTAATGGCTTCTCCTACGTACATGGTAAAAACATTGACGGAGCTCATCCATATCGGAAAGTATGTATGGGAATCAAAATTATTAGTTTAATTTCAAATTGCAATTTACCATAGTTAAAATCACAATTGTGCATCTAACCTAAACTTCCAATCAATTTTTCGATAAGAGAATAAAATCACATCATAATGGTTTAAATGATCCTTATTTCAGAGTTGAATTTTGGTGATTTACAAAACCTTAATGGCCCACTCCTATGCACATGGTCTCAAGGTTGAGCGAGGTCATCCATATTCACAAATATATACAGTAAGATACATCCAACATATGGCTTATATCTAATGTTAGACATTCAATGAAAATAGATGGATGGATATCAATGTGGATTAATCTCATGTAACAATTCTCAGTGTACATTCCTCTTGTCATTTTTTTCACATACTTTTTATTCACAAAACCTTCATGAAAATAAAGCACCCTTTAGACCATCATATGTGACTAGTTGAACTCTCAATGTATATACACTTCAAATGATAACTGTTTTTAGATCTCCAAATAAAAATAACAACAAGAAAAATGGTTTTGTGCATATCAATGGATGAGGTGAAAGTATAAATGTCATGCAAGCTCCCATTCACATTAAAGATGTTATAAGAATATTTCTTATATCTAACTGGTGAAGGATTTGAATTATGCATCAAAGGTGTCATAAAAACTTGGGTTACCCCTTCATTAATCTTAACGCCCCTACACAATTACCCCCTCACTCACTTTTCATTATACTTAACTCTTATATACATATATCGATTATTGTTGCTATTAAGTCAAATTTGTCTCACGTTGGTTTCCAAATCATGTGTTGGATTATGATTGGGGCATATTACTAGTTTGCATTTGGATACACACCTCACACTATAATTGTAATGGAATTACTTTACTCTCCTCATTTGCGTCGCACAGTACCCCGCTACCACATAGTCCTATTCACGTGATGGGTATATTTCTCTTGTGGTACACACCCAACCCTACTATGGTGATGATCTGTGGTCAAAATATCATGAAGGACAATCAATGATGGAGGTTTTTCCTAGCCCTAAACTCATGCCTAAACCGTAAGTACCATTTGGCTTATGCATTTTTTCGTTGTTGTCGCGCTCTGAGGGGAGGGTTTTGTAGGTTTTGGACTGCATCTTGAGGCACTGAACCACCTCCCACTTCTCTCTGAGACTAATTAGTCCCTTCCCTGTGCCTTTTCATTCAACATGTTAACACCTTTTGGTATCCTTCACACCCCTAGATTGGTTCCCTCTTCTATCAAAATCCGTAGGAGATGAATTTAAGTTCGACTCCCCTACACAATGGATCTCATGTCCCTTAGGCGTTCGGTATTCTATGTATGGCATTATTCCTCTAGAAGGAACTCATCCATGGTGATATTTGGTAGTGCAGGGTGCTTAGTGACAGGTATCACTTATATTTTTCTTTTTTCCCCACTGATTTGTTTTTTTGTTTTGTTTCCTTTCCTTTCCTCTTCAATTATCTTAATTTATAGGTAGCGTATTTATTACAATGCATTTCTTTTTCTTGGTTGCAGTTTCCAAAGTTTCCTACTCCCCTTACCCTCTTGTTTTTCATTCAATGATAGTGCTTGTCGTGAGTTTGATCTAGGCTTACCAATGAAAATTTAATGGGCTCGTGTGACAGTCGCTGGTACCTTTTGAAGTCTCCTTGGGTTTTGGGTCTCTTGTTTCCTGCAAGAACTTTAGTCTCACGAAGGTGGGTTGTGAGGGTTGTGCTAACCTCGGCTTATTTTGACTCCATGCTTACCAATCACTATTCTCAGGAACCCTTTTGGTTGTTCTCCAATGAACTACATGTATGATGTGCTTTCCTTAGTCATAATTGCATATCCTCGTAAAATTATTCATCTCCAATCATTGTGTATGACTCTCACATCCTTTCCTTTGTAGTTGTGGTTGTTCTTTGCTTACAGGTACTCAGGAGTTCCACCAATTTAAGTTTGAAGTTGTCAATATTAAGCTCCACCCCTCTTTAACGCATCATAATTTATGGTCCCTTTCCAGGTCAGTTTTCTCTTGCTTCAGTGGTTTCTGGGTGTTGGTGGTCACAATGAGTTTTCTCTTTTCACGCACCTCCTTGACTCAATATTAATAATCACCTATTATGCTCCCATAACTAAATTTAAGTTCGATTAAATTTATGTTCAATAGTTGTCACATGCATAAGTATTCAATCATCATATAACAAAGATAACACATGAAATTATACCGATAAGTTTAAATATTCGACAAAATAAATTATAAGGAGTCACATAAATAACAACCCATGCAACTGAATCAAATCACATTAGCTACAAATAATGTCACTTGGAAAAACAAGCACCACCACCCAACCTAAAACTAACTTCCTCTAGTTCACCCCCGAGCTAAGAGTTCTTGCCATGGATCAACTGCCTCTTGTTGATCTCTTCAATGGGTATTTAATACCCTATTTTATGATATGGTTTCCTTTAGCGGCATCCCACTTTTATGGATCATTTTATCCATTTGCTTAGGCTTTTCCTAGAAAAGCTCACCTTTCTCTCTCCCGAGGCTTTTCCTCATAAAATATTTCCTTTCTCTCATGTATGGCTTTTATGTTTTTCTTAAGCTTAGTATCTTCCCTAGCTAAGTAGCTTAATGGATATTTATCTCCAATCCGTTAAGCATATCTACAATTAGATGTAGAAGTCTTATCATCTTATGAAACCAGCTCACAAAAAGATAGAAAAGAGAGATCAACGCCTAGAATTCAGCTTCTTCGAGGGGGAAACCTCCTTTACATTACACAAATGAAAAATTCTTAGATGATTCAAATGACAAAACCTCCTTTCTATATATAGGAGTCTAAGGAGTCACACTATAACCCAGCCGACCTAACAATAATAATATAAAGCCACAAAAATAACAATAGAGGGATTCTATGGGGCACAATAATAACAATATGGGTACAATAGGGGCACAACAATATTAATAAGGGGTACAACTACAATAGTAATGGGGTAATCCCTAGTATTATAGGGACCCAACATGCCCCTCTCCTAAAAAAAAGTGTTGTCCTCAATGCTTGAGTAGTTTTGGATGCTTCTGTATAAAATTCTCATCCTCCCATGTGGAATCTTCAGCGGATAAGTTCTTCCACTTGATGAGATACTCTGAAATTTATCGATTTCATAGCTGTTGAGTTCTTGTTTCTGTGACTGCTTCCAGTTCCAATATAATTTTTCCTTTCTTGTCAAGTTCTGGCAATATTGTTTGAACTGGGAGCTTGTCGCCTATAACCTTCTTTAAACATGAAACATGGAAAACTAGGTGCACTGAGATGCTGCAGGAAGCTCCAATTTGTATGCCATAGTACCAATCTTTTGCAACACCTTGCACGGACCATAATACTTTGGTGATAATTTTTTATCCTTCTTAGCTTGCTTGAGGGACATTTTCTTATATGGTTGTAGCCGTACGAATACCCAATCACCTACAACAAAACTTCTTTCGCTGCGATGTTGATATGCCTATTGTTTCATTCTATTTGTGCCAACAGAGGTTATCCTTTAAGAGTTGGAGGACTTGTTGTTGATGTTCGATGTGATGTTCCACTGCTTGAACCTTAGAATTTTCTCTTAAATATGATGTGATGGATGGTGCTAACACCCATAAAGTGCCATAAATGGGGTCATTTTTTTTGTTGTATGGAAGGAAGTGTTATACCACCATTCAGCCAGAGGCAACCATTTGACGCATTGTGTTTATTTATCAGATACAAAGCAATGAAGATATCCTTCCAAACATTTGTTTACTATCTCAATTTTCCCATTAGATTGAGGATGATAAGATGAGCTATGAGCTAACTGAGTACCCAGACAAGAAAATAATTATGTCCAAAAATTTCTAGTGAAAATGGGATCTCTATCACTTACAATAATCTTTAGGTTTCCA
>APFE031384575.1:77819-92084 GCA_000404065.3 Pinus taeda | reverse complement strand
TTCTTCAATAATGTTGTTAGAGGTGCTGCTATTCTTCCATAATTCTTAACAAACTTGTGATAATACCCTGTCAACCCGAGAAATCCTCACAGATGCCTTATGGATGTGGGGATTTTCCATTTCTTAATGGCTTTAATTTTGCTAGGGTCTACCTTAACTCCTTCATGAGATACAATATGACCCAGATATTCCACCTCTTGGACTCCAAAGAAGCATTTGGATCTTTTTGCATATAATTGTTTCTCCTCCAATAGTTGTAGCACACTGTCAACATGTTCAACATGATCCTTCCAAGACTTGCTGTAGATTAGTATATCATCAAAAAATACTAACACAAATTTTCTAAGGAATGGTTTGAAAATTGAATTCATCAAACTTTGAAATGTTGAAGGTGCATTGGTAAGGCCCAAAAGGCATGACCAAAAATTCATAATGACTCATGAGTTCTAAATGCTATTTTCAGAATGTCTTCAGTCTTCATTCTGATTTGATGATATCCTAAATGAAGATCCAACTTGGTGAAGTAAGTTGATCCATGCAATTCATCCAGTAATTCATCAATGATAGGAATGGGAAATTTATCTTTAATAGTGAGCTTGTTGAGCTCCCTATAATACGGACACACGCACCATGATCCATCCTTCTTATGCACCAATACTACTGGAGTAGAGAAAGAACTTTGAGTAGGTTGAATTATACTAGCCTCTAGAATTTCTGCAACCATACGTTCAATTTCACTCTTTTGGGCATAGGGATATCTGTGCGCCCTGATGTTTGGAGGAACACTTCCTAGAATCAGATGAATAGCATGATCATGATCACAAATAGGTGGGAGACCTTTGGGAGTCTCAAATACCTTGGAATGATTGTCCAATAATTTTTGGAGATCTGGACAAATAGATGATTCCAGTGTGGAAACATCTAGTGAACATAATTGAGCAATTACACCTCTTTGTTCCTTTTTTATAAGCTTTGTCACACCGTTAGAGCTGATTATCTTTCCTGGTTTCCTTGCAATACGCCTTAATTCAACTTCCTTTCCTTCCACAGAAAATTTCATGAAGAGTTCTTGAAAATTAAAAGCTATTGTACCCAAGGATTGTAGCCATTGGACTCCTAGTATAACATCAACACCTCCCATTGGAATGGATAGCACTGGGCTAGTCAATACATAATCTCCCATGGATAGCTTGATATTATGGCACTTTCTAGAGAAATTTATCATTCCTCCATTTGCAGCCATCACTTGACAGTCTGGTACTCGATATAGGAAGCAATTCAATTCTTTTGCTACCTTACAATGAATAAAATTATGGGTACTTCCTGAATCAATCAACATTATTACCTTTTTCTTCTTTATCTGTCCTTGTATCTTCATGGTTTGAGGAGTCGTAATTCCAGCCAATGCATTACAAGATATGGTAGAATTCATTTCTTCTTTATCTAGGCTTTGTTCTTGAAGTATATCCTCTTCCTTTGACCTTTCTTGCTCCTTTTTTTCTTCCTCTTCACAATCTATGTAGAATAATTTCTTCTCAGAACATTTATGACCTTTAGTGTATTTGCTATCACAATTGTAACAAAGCCCTTTTGCTCTTTTTTCTTCCAATTTTTGTGGTGTCAACCTTATAGGTTGTGGAAGGCTAGGGATAACAACACTTCCATCTTTATAGTTATGATTGGTATGCTTCCTGGTTGCCATAATTTTTCTTTCCATTTTTCTTGCTAACCTGAATGCCTTCTCTAATGAATCACGTCCCCAAAGGTGAACATCATGTTGGATATTATCCTTTAATGTCCCTATGAACACATGAACCCTATGCTCCTCTGGAATATTTTTTACCCTTATGTTCAATTTTTGGAACTCCTCAATGTGTTCCATTATTGAATCCTTTTGTTTCAGACTTATCAATTGGCTTAAAAAAGTCTTTTTTTCTGTATCCTCATAATGTGCTGTCAATTCTTCTGTAAAAATTTCCCAAGTGATAATTTGTTTACGAGAGCAAAGCCATTGATACCATACAAACTAATTTGGTTCCAAATATAAAGTTGCAATACGTACCTTTTGTGTGGTTTGCACATTATTGAGATCGAAAAATTGCTCCATCTGTAATATCCATGTTGCGGGATCCTTGTTATCAAACTTCCTCATATAGATTTTTGGAATATGGTGGGTCTTCGATCCAACATTAGTGTCTATGGAATCATGATTAACATTTCTTTTGTTCTCATCATGAGTTTCCTTTACTACCCTTTCACCATTAGTGACCATTTCCTGTAGCAACTTATTCATATTTATCTTTAATTCTTCCATCTTATCATCCATGCCATCCATTTTAGCATCCATGCCATTCATCTTAGCTTCTATGCCGTCCATCTTAGCTTCTAGATCTTTCATCTTAGATTCTGTTACTTTTTGTGCACGTGAGACTTGTTGCACTTGGTCTCGTAATTTTGATATATCATGTTGCATTTCTTCCTCTTCTTCATGAGTCATGCTAGAGCTTTCAGGTTGCTTGCTAGGTGTTTGGATTTTCTTTCCTTGGGGCATCAATTACCGATAATAATGCTTTATTATGCCCTTTTAATTCCTTCAAACTAATTTTTCAAACCAAGCATATGCAAAAATAAAAATAAAAACTACACACATTTCTTCACTTTGTAGGGGCTTGATATTGAATCTGATGTATCTCTATAATTTCAAATCGTCCAGTTCTGAAATTACAAGCTGTGGTAGCCCTCTGCATTCTCTTTCCAATGCCACTAGTTGGATCCAAATTGGATTCTCCAAGAAAAAGTTATGCACAATCTCCCAAGATGACCTGATTATAGACCTTTCGAGAAGAGCGAAATTGTATGAAGTGCCATGTGTCACTATTTCAACCTTTGGCACTAAAAAATATATAAAAGAAACTACAGTCCATCCTCTTTATATACCTTCTTACAAAATTTCAATCCGATGCTCAGAGAAAAAGTTATGAAAATTTTCCCCAGGTAACCTGTTTGGAATGTAATTCAGGAGTCTACAAAAAGACCAACTTCCTCAGATCATAACTCCGCAATTATAGCACGAAAAGCTCTGAAATTTGGACCGGAGGTTTAGTGCGATTTTGTCTCAAATGGTATTTTTTTTTTTTGCTTCTGAAATATCGCAGAAAAAAAATATAGCGAAAATTCCACGATGATCTATTTGGAGCAACGAAACCCTAGAATCCAAAGCTCTCATACCAAATATTATGAAACCAACTCACAAAAAGATAGAAAAGAGAGATCAACGCCTTAGAATTCAGCCTCTTTGAGGGGGAAACCTCCTTTACATTACACAAATGAACAATTCTTGGGTGATTCAAATGACAAAACCTACTTTCTATATATAGGATTCTAAGGAGCCACAATATAACCCAGCCGACCAAACAATAATAATATAAAGCCACAAAAATAACAATAGAGGGATTCTATGGGGCATAGTAATAAAAATATGGGGATGATAGGGGCACAATAATATTAATAACCGATACAACTACAATAGTAATGGGGTAATCACTAGTATTATAGGGACCTAACATATCATGAAAGAATTATCCATTCCCATTCACCAATGGGATTTCATTTGGAAAGAATCTGATGTCTTGGTGTCTTGTTTTCCAAGTGATTAAATTATATGTATTTATTCAATAATAAAGTATTTACTTTCATTGTTAGACATTAGACCTAGCTTTTCTTATCTTAGGTCAACAGGTTGTTACAGAAAATGGAGGGGTATTACATCGCTCCTTTTGCTAGTTTCACATTGTCAAATCATGGCTCGAAGATACAATTTGAATGCCTTTAGTGTTATGTGTGGCCCTATTATTTATTTCTGGTTAGCCAGAGAGTGATAAAAATAGTTTATTTGATCATTTATTATATGTCTTCAACTTGAGAATATCTCAATGAGATGAAGTTGGTGGCAACATCTAACTGTGGAGTAGAAGCTAAGGTTTACAGTAGAAGTTGAGTGTTAGGCACCGTGGATGGGAGTGGGGGGGGAGTTTCACTACCTCCTACAGTCAGGCAATCTCCAATCATAGCAAGAAAACTTTGGAGGTTGAAACAGGTATTTTAGGAGGAGGGAATCAGAATAACAGAGGTACACAGGTACAGGAAAATGAGTGGGAAGAAGCAAGAAGAGAAAAAAGAATAGAAGGAGAGAACTAGAAGGCAGACACCAAAAATTCAACTAGACCGTGTAAGCCCAGGACTGCTATCACACCTAGGGTCATGTTAAGTGATCCAACACTATAGGTGCATAGGGAACAGATGGCAAATTATGCAGTTATCTGTAAATTTATGGGGTTATGTCCAACGGAAAAAGATTTACAGGCTTGGATAAGGAATCACTAGAAACCTAAAGGGGATATAGATCTACACCTAGGTTCAAAGGGTTTCTTCATGGTAGTCTTCACTAACATCGAGGATAAATATAGGGTTTTTGAAGGAGGGCCCTACTTCTATGCTATGGCAGGCCTCTATATGCGGCCTTGGGTTATGAACTTTGTCCCGGAGCATGAGACTTTTACCTCGGCCATGATTTGGGTAAGGCTCTACTCCATACCATTGGATTATTGGCAACTATAATCATTAAAACCAATAGGAAACAAGCTAGGGCACTTTGTAGAAATATCAGAGGCAACTAGGCGGGGAAAATATACATCCTTTTCTCGCATATTAGTAGAGATGGATCTCTCGGGATCTCTGCCGAATGAAGTGATCCTGGAAGTTTTTGATGAAGAATGAGTTCAAACAGTGGATTATGAGCATGTTCCATTTAGATGTCGGATATGCCATGGACATGGGCATCTATTTAGGGAATACCCCTTAAACAAATCAAAAAGAAATACTAGAGCCACCTCAGGGAAAGAAACTGATGGCTTTAACAAAGTGGGAAATAGAGGTAAAGGAGGGAAAAAATTTCAAAAAAAAGTCAATGAGGAAAAGCAGATAAATAAAAATAGATACAAGGTTGTAGAAGAGTAAAAGGAACCAGATAATGAAAACCAAGTTGGGGAGGGCAGCCTTGGAGAGAAGGGAAAGGAAGAAAGCATGGAGGAAACACATGACAATAACCAACAAAAGGAGGATCGGTAAAAAATTATGGACCTCGATAAGGACCAAGAGATGACCCTGAGCGAGGTGGAAATAGAGGATTATGAACTTTAGGATATTCTTGATAGGGAGCATCTGGATCTAAAAAAATTCCTGGAGTAAGGAAATACTAAAGGAATGGATTTGCTACCACAAGACGAGTTCAATAGGGTGCAATAGTTGTTTCTGTGGAGAACTCAGGTGAAAATGTCTTGAGCAAGAAGAAACCATGATAATCAGGATAACAAAGGGGTGAAAACTTTGAAGGCAACATTGGGACTAGCTACTCGGAACCCAAGCAGGAAAAGAGGTAGGAAAAAATAGAATGAGTTTCTTATTGAATGTGGTAAACTGATGATAGATTCAGGTAAGATGAAAGACCTTACTAGTTACTGATTTACAAATCTCTCTTAATGAAGTTCACAAAATGGAATATTAGGGGTCTAGGAAGTAAAAGGAAACAAAGGAATCTTAGCAACATAATGAAAGAGGAAAAACTAGATATTATTTTAATCCAGGAAACTAAATATTCAGTAGAAAAAATAAGGGAAATACATAGTAAATGGCTAAGTAGGTATGAGTATCTAAAAGTAAAAGTATACAAAACAGCTGGGGGTATTCTAACACTTTGGAACCCTTAGAACTTAGGTATCCTAGATGTTGAAGCATCTACGAACTACTTATCAGTGGTTATTCAACCTATGGGGGACAAGGAAATTTATTTAATCACAAATCTTTATGGCCCATAGAAACCTGTAGACAAGCTTAGAATGCTTAATTCACTGGAAGATTTAAAAGACAGTCACTCAGGTGTCCGATGGATTCTACGTGGGGACTTTAATATGATCAGGTCCCTGTCAGGAAAAAAGGTGGAACTAGATTACTGGGAAGAGACTCCATAGCTTTTCAGAATTTTATAAACAATATTAGGTTAGTGGATACAAAGACAAGTAATGGCATCTTTACCTAGAATAACAAAAGGGGAGGAGAGTCTTAGGTGGCATCAAAGCTTGAAAGATTCTTTCTCTCTGAGGACCTTATTCTCACAGGCCTGGAAATGTTAGCGGTGATACTCCCTTTTAGTGGTTTAGATCATTGGCCTGTACAACATGAAGCCTCCTTTATAGGTAATCCAAGAAACAAACCTTTCAGGTTTGAAAATATCTGGCTCACTGATCATGAATTTAGTAGCAATATAGAAAAATGGTTGAACAATGATATACAGGTTCAGGGTACAAAAATGTTCCTCTTGCATAGAAGATTGAAACATGTAAAAATCATGCTTAAAGATTGGAATAAGAATGAGCTTGGCAACATTTTTAAAGCTAAAAGAGTAGTTGAAAGGAATCTACAAGAAATTAATCAGATCCTCATCATGGATGGATTCAACGAAGAGAGTAAGGAACATGCCAACAACCATCAACAAGAATGGGAGGAATTATGTAGACATGAGGAGATATTCTGGAAAAAGAAATCGAGAGTACGATGTTTAAAAGAAGGAGAAAGAAACACAAGTTTCTTTCACAAACCAACCATGGAAAATAGGTCCCATAACAGGATCTCAAAAATAAAGGATTCACATGGAAATCAACTCAATACCCACAAAGATATAGAAGTTGTGCTGGTGCAACATTTCCAAGGCATAGCAGAGGAACCTCTCCTAGACAGATCACAATTCATCAATGACTTCACTAAGCACATTCCTAAGCTTGTGACAAGGAATGATAACTATAATCTAAACAAGCTTCTGAATGAAGTGGAGGTCAGCAAAGTAATCAAAGATATGAAAAATGGAAAGGCACCAGGTCTGGATGGTTTCAATGTTGACTTCTTTAAAGCATGTTGGGGTATAATCAAGTAGGACATCCTTGATGTGGTGGAGGGCTCCAGGAAAAATAGAACTATTTTGAAGGCACTCAACACATGTTTCTTATCCTTAATTCCAAAATAGGACAATGCTATTACAATAGACAAATTCATACCAATAGCATTATGCAATGTGGTGTATAAAATTATTTCCAAAATAATTGCCAATAGGGTTAAACCCCTTCTACCCACTCTCGTTTCTAAGGGAGAAAATGAGGTATGTGGAAGGTAGACAAATTCTGAACAATATCATTGAAGCTCATGAGGTGGTTCACTCTCTTACAAGCAATAGGTAGTCAGGAATGATTATGAAACTTGACCTAGAAAAATCTTATGATAAGCTAAATTGGGCCTACATAAGGAAAGTTCTTTTAGATTATGGATTTGACCATAATTGGGTAAGATGGGTCATGGTCCTTGTTACTACCTCTAGTTTTTCAATCATCTTAAATGGTTCACCATCCAAGACCTTTAATCCCTCGAGAGGTCTCAGGCAAGGAGATCCCCTCTCGCCCTTTCTCTTCATCCTCGTGATGGAAGGCCTAGGCCTAGCCATCAAGGCGGCCAAAGCAGAAGGTAAAATCCAAGGTCTCAGATTAACCAGGAATGGTAATGCTTTAACCCATCAACAATTTGTGGATGACACTATGCTGCATGGCATACCTACTATCAAGGAAGTTCTAGCTTACAAACAAATCTTGAAAGACTTTGCTATGGCGGTAAGCACAAAGGTAAGCCTCTCTAAATCAAAGATTTTAATTTTCAACACCAATAATTCTATTCAAAGAAATATATCTAGAATTATAGGATTTCAAAGAGAAATGCTTCCCTCCAAGTATTTGGGGGTACCACTAATAGAAAAACCTCTGAACAAATCGATCTGGGAGCCTGTGATTAATAAGCTATAGGAAAAAACTTAGAAATGGTCAAGTAGGTCATTGAACTTAGCACGAAGGCTAGTGCTCACGAAAGTTGTCCTTCAAACTATCCCCATATTCATGTTGTTAGCCCTTCCATCTCCAAAAGTGGTCTTGCAACTCTGCAAAAGTATACAAAGAGATTTTCTTTGGGATAAAGGTGAAGAGAAGAAAAAATGGGCCTTGGTAGCCTGGGAAAAGATATGTAAACCTAAGACACATGGAGGTTTGGGACTAGATGATCTTGAGGTTCTTAACAAAGTTTTAGGGGCAAAATTATGGTGGAGATGGCTAAGAGACTTAGCATCCCATTGGGCACAAATTTGGAAGTAGAAATATGCAAGTAATTGGTAATACAGGGATCACATTAGAATTTTTGGGGTTATCAAAGGCTCCCACATCTGGAACAAAGCTTGGGAGAATAGAACCATTGTTCAAAAACATAGTTTCTGGGAAATTAGGAATGGAAACATTGCCTAGTTTCGTGAAGATAAGTGGCAATAGGAACCTAAGTTAGTAAAAGAATAATTTTCCTATCTCAAGAACGATACAGAAAACAAAGGGTTACTCAAAGTAAATGATTTCTGGGAATAGGAAAACAACGAAGGAAAATGGAGGATATGGAAGAAACTGGTTTATAGGGATACCTCCCTGAAGGCATAGGTAGAAGCTCTAACAGCCATCTTGGAACAAAGGAAGATCTTAGTTTCAGTAGATTATGACCAACTGAGACAGGGTAATAACAATGAAGGCACCTTTAACCTTAAAAGAGGCTAAATGGATGGCCACTGGACTAGACTTCACAAACCAAGATCTATTTTGAAGGAACTATGGTAGAACTAAGGCTGGATGAAGATCAAATTGTTTATATGGCTAGTGTAGCATTAGAAAATTCTCACCTGGGACAACCTTCAGAAAAGAGGGGTTTCTAGTCCTTCTAAGTGCCAGCTATGTGAATCACAAGAAGAAATGATTGAGCATCTCCTCAACCATTGTCCTTTTACTTCCACATTGTGGAATGGGATTGCTTCAATTTTCAGACAAACAGACAGGGACTTGGGTAGCATAACCAACACCTTAAAGAAATGGAGGAAACGTTTCTCGTATTATGATACAGCTAAGAAAGCATGGGCTTTAGATCTAGGCTTCCTTATTTGGGATGTCTTGAAAGAATGCAATAATAGAATTTTCAATAACAAGAAAGGTTCTTCCTAGAGCATCATGGATCTGATTTTAAAATATATGAAGGAAACGATAGGAACCCTCATTAGAAAACCCCCTCAGAATAACCCTTCAGATATTGATGTTTAGATATTACTAAGGTTGGGTCTGTAGGGGCTCATTCCTCAAGGCAACATCAAAAAGTCACATCAAATCTCATCAGAAAAAGACTTATGGTATCCTCCACCTCAAGGTTTTAGGAAATGCAACATTAATGGGGCCTCAAAAGCAAACATGGACATGGATAGCTATGGTGGAGTAATAAGGGACGAGAAGGGATGTATAGAAATCATATTCCATAGTAATTTGGAGAAAGCCGCTAACAACATGGTGGAGCTCATGGCCGTAGAGAAATGTTTAGAAATCCTAAGAGACTCAGATATTCATAACATTATAATAGAGGCGGAAGCTATGTTGGTTATCAAATCGGTTAAGAAAATCAGCTATGGATTGTTGGAAATAATACTGAGAGGGGGGGTGAATCAGTATTATTAAATTCTTTTCAATATATCTTCCTGATTTATACTTCAATTTAATCTTCAGATATTGATCATTAATTTGTATGTCAGTACCATAAAATAATGCGCATGAACAAGAAAAATAGACAGTCACACCAAAGAACACCAGATATAAGGTGGAAACCCAATGTGGGTGAAAACCACTGGCTGCAATATGTCTCTATGTTCTTTCAATTAGAAACTTCTTATACAATGATTTTGTACTGGAGCAGTCCTTTACCAGTTCGCAGGCTGCAACCTGCAGAGAGTTACAACTCTCTCTTGTTTTCCAGTCTCTCCTGGAAGGGAGCTACAACCCCCTTAGCTCTTTTACTTCTTTAAGGACCATGTTTCATTAATTTTCAAACTGGATCCATGGACAAAAAATAGTCATCAAGTACATGCAGATCACCCAATCTCCTTATACAATCAACCAATGATCACCCAACTCTTCAGAATGCTGTAAACAGAAAATTAATACCAGAAATCTAAACCCAACATTCTGCTGCAATAGATAAAAATAGTCAACAAAATTTTCAAGATAAGTCCGCAACTTCACCAAGAGGGGCCTGTGAATATCCACAGCTCTTCTGAGTGTAAACTGCGTAGATCTGCACTGGTGGTTCTTCTTCTGTGCGTATTTTTTCTCAGGTCCGCATCCTCACTGTCTGACAGATAGCGTACCTCCGCACTGTGCCTTTTCCTACACTGCGTACCTCACACTTATCCTTTTGTAGTGCTGCGTGCGGATCACACTGTGCTTTCTCCTGTGCTGCGTACCTCAAATTGAGCCTTTTCCCGGACTGCGTACCCCTGCACTGCACCTTCGTATCGCCTGCGAACTTCTGATTAGGGCGAAGTTAACAGTCCTCCAATGTGCCACAATCAGTCAGATCCACAGATCTACTCATGTGCCCAAGAGATCACGACTTATCAACAAATTCACTTTAAGTTTTCTCCTTGATTTAGATCTAGCTTTTAAAATCAATCACCCAAAATTCAGATCTTAAGATATTAAAATTTTCACATCATCCTAGCCAAGTGATCTCCTTTCCTTTTTATAGCCAACCCTTTCACAATACCATGGTCCAAAACCATAATAACACAATACCATGAACCCAATACCTTGGATTAATATTTGTAGATGCAAAACCATGGACCAAAACCATAGGATCAAATATGTCGGGCTAAATACCATGAACCATTCATAAAGATTCCCATGTGCATGCGCTTTTCTGCATTGGAGAGAGTGAAACTAGGGTCCGCACCGATTGAACGGAGAACCTGCGTGCATGTATGCACTCCTTGGTCGGCGTACCTGTGGGTTCGCAACTTCTTCTAGGATTACCTGTGGGTATCTTAATTTTCATGATTTCGAGTGCCTGAACTGAGATCTGCCACATGAGTGAGTTGCCATCAAGTACAACACCTGTACCATAGAGCCAAACCAGAATCATAATGCCAACAATCTCCCCCTTTGGACTTGATGGCAACCTCAAGATCCTCAATGTCATTCTCCCCCTTTGACATCAAGGGAAAACGGTTATGCTCCCCCTGAGAACATGATTAAGTCTTTGCTCTGCTGATAATGCTTCCCCTGACCAGATCCATAATCCACCATAAATTTCATCAAGAAGAACCATAATCCACCATGGCCATGAAAGAGATAGAGACATATTGCAGCCATGTTCAGATCAGCATCCATGATCTCCTTCTGTGCTACCATAATGCCAACAATGCATTATATGTGCTCCCCCTGAACTTATACCATCGGTCTACAACCAATCCATAAACCAGCAAATATACGCGTATTACAACCAACAGATGAGATTCAACAATAAGATGATGCATCAACTACCCCCAGATTTTGCCTGAGGTATTCAAAGGTCTCCCTGGGCAATGGTTTGGTGAGAATATCAGCAACTTGTTCCTTAGAAGGAACATACTCCAACTTGACCTTTTGTTCAATCACTTGTTCCCTGAGAAAGTGATACTTGATCGGTATGTGTTTGGTCTTTGAATGCATGATTGGGTTCTTTGAAATGCTGATTTCACTTGTATTATCACATAAGATGGAGATAGGTGGAGTACAAGTGATTTGAAAGTCCTACAAGGTCTGCATCATCCAAAGAAGTTGAGTGTAGCAAGATGCAATAGCCACATATTCCGCTTCAGCTGTAGATAAAGAAATCAAACTCTGTTTCTTGCTGAACCAAGATACTAATTTGGAACCCATAGAGAATGCACCACCACTTGTGCTCTTCCTGTCATCCATGCTTCCGGCCCAATCTGCATTTGTATAAGCATGAAGTGTGAGATCTGTATCTCTAGGATACCATAAGTCATAGTTTTGAGTTCCTTGAAGGTACTTAAAGATTCTCTTCACTGCCTGGAGATGAGTTTCCTTTGGATTTGCCTGAAATCTTCCAACTATTCCTACTGCATGCATGATGTCTGGTCGAGTACCTGTCAAATAAAGTAGACTTCCATTCATAGACCTGTAGGTTGGTTGATGCACTACTGTTGATTCATCATTTGCACTGAGGCTGCATCCTATGACCATGGGGGTACATACTGGTTTGCCATATTTCTTCAAAATCTGCTTGAGATACTTGGTTTGAGACAAGAAGATCCCGCCTTCATTTGGTTGGATTTGCAATCCAAGAGAGTATGTCAGTTCTCCAAGCAAAGACATTTCGAATTTTTTCTACATCACCAAGGCAAAGCTTTGACTCATAGCTTCTTCATTGATGCCAAAGATAATATCATCTACATACACAACAAGTATTAGCAATTTGTCATTTTCAATTTTTATATAAAGATTACTATCTGCTGATCCTTTTGAAAAACCTTGTTGATGAAGATATTTGTCCAACTGATAGTACCAAGCCCTTGGAGCCTTTTTTAGTCTACATACAAGATTTGGATCATTCCCAAGGATGAAACCATCTGGTTGCTCAATGTACACTTCTTCTTCTAAGTCCCCATTCAGAAAGGCTAATTTGACGTCCATTTGAAAAACTTTGAACTTTTGAAAGCTTGAAAGAGCAAGGAACACTCAGATGGCCTCAAGTCTAGCAACAGGAGCAAAAGTTTCTTCAAATTCTATTCCTTCTTGTTGAGCATACCCTTTACAAGAAAGTCTGGCCTTGTTTCTAATAACATCGCCATTTTCATTCAACTTGTTCTTGAAGATCCATTTTGTCCCTATGACATTCTTATCTTTTGGTCAAGGAACCAACTCCCAGGTGTTGTTCTTTTCAATCTGCTCAAGTTCTTCATCCATTGCCTTGATCCAGCATTCATCTTTGCATGCCTCTTTTACATTTTGTGGCTTAGTGGAGGAGAGCAATGCCAAATAGCTTGAGGCTTATGCAATTGTTCTTCTAGTTTGTACACCCGCTTCTTTATGTCCCAAAATCTGGGATTCTGGATGATTCTTCTGAATGTACCTAGATGGAGTCATTTCTTGTATCCTTATCTGTTCCTTTGGTGCCTCTTGAGGTTCTTCTTCATCATCTGTCTGATTTGGAGAGTTGTCTTCATCCTCTTTGATATCTTCATGATTTACTTGCCTAGGGATGTATCCTTTTTCATCAACCACTACATCAATGCTGTCGACAATTCTTCCAAGTCTTTTATTATAACACTTATATGCTTTGTTGTAGGGAGAATAACCAAGGAGAATGCCTTCATCTGCTCTGGGTTCAAGTTTGCCAAGTTGTTCATCAGTATTCTTAATATAACATTTGCTCCCAAATATTTTGAAATGCTTTACTGAAGGAGTCTCACCATACCAGAGCTCATGCGGAGTTTGAGTGCTGTTCACTCAGACATTTGTTTTGTTGAGAATAACAACTGCAACATACGCAGCTTCACCCCAGAAGGTTGCGGGAGTTCTAGATTCATCAAGCATAGTGCGAGCCATTTTTTGGACTATTCTGTTCATCCTTTCCACCACTCCATTTTGCTGAGGAGTCCTAGCTGTAGAGAATTCCCTTCTTAATCCATGTTCTTCATAGAAATAAAAAAATTCATTTGAGGTAAGCTCCCCACCTCTGTCGAACCTGAGGCACTTGATTTTGCAATCTAATTCATTTTCAACCAAGGCTTTGAAGGATTGGAATTTTTCGAATGCTTCGTCTTTATGCTTCATAAGTCCTAACCAAACCATCCTAGAGAATTTGTCAATGAATAATATAAAGTATTCTTCTCCTCAAGGTGACCTTGTCCTAAGTGGACCACATACATCTGTATGGACTAGCTCAAGAGGCTTGCTAGCAGATCCTTCCTTCTTAGGGAAGTTAGTTTTGGTTTGCTTCCCAAATTGACATGATTTGCATATGGTGTTGTTTGGAATTTTGATGTCTGGAAGACCACGAACTGCCTGGTATTTGCATGCTTTCCTTATTTGTGAAAAGCTTAGATGCCCCAACCTCCAGTGCCATAACCAGTGTTCATCATTTTTACTCAAATAACATTGATTTTCTCCTTCTTCAAATATGTATAGATTATTTGGAGTTCTTCTGCCTTTGTGTATTGTTCTTCCTGTATCAAGATCACGAACACTACACCCATCTGATCGAAATATTACCTCGGTTCCATTATCGCACATCTGACTGACACTCAATAGATTATGC
>APFE031384575.1:53497-77737 GCA_000404065.3 Pinus taeda | reverse complement strand
AAAACATTTCCAGCTTTGACCTTTTCTTTCAACTGAGCAATGCCTTTTCCTTTTATGGCTGCAGGGGTATCATTTCCAAAAGAATTTTTTTTTTTTGTTTTCTAAAGCAGTATATGATTCAAGTTTTTCTTTATCACCTGTCATATTCTTTGAACATCCGTTGTCGATGTACCATTGATTTTCCTATCCTTCTGCATATAAAGCTATCCCACATCTTTCTGCTTGTGGTTCCTTCATTCTCCATGTTTTCGAATTTGAGGTTGTTCCTTCTGAGTTGTCTTCCAAAACCTGCTCCTACATTTAGAATCTTCATGACCAAAATTATTACAAATAGAACATTCAATTTCATTTTCAAGGGCAGAAAAGTTGTTATCGGTCCTTTTTGTGATTGCAGCCATACTTCTTTGTTTTTGAGCCTCTCTAGTCATGATTGTCTTATAGGCAACACATTGAGCTGCTTTGTGACCAAAGTTATGGCAAGAGAAACATTGGCCATTGAAGAATTTCCTACGACTATCATCGAACCGATTGTAGTTTCTACTGTCATCCATTCTTGAAGAAAATTGGGAAGATTTTACCTGTGGCTGGTTTTAGCTTCTGTTTGTCCTTAAGGTAGCTTGCCCCCGATTTTCTTGATAGTCTTTGTTCATTCTTGAGGAAGACTTTCCCTGATTTACCTAATGATTTCTATTGGGACTTTTCTCACTCCTTCTTGCTGCATCAAGATAACTTTTGGAGGTGGAAGCTTGAGATGCTTCACCATTATACCCCAGACCTATCTTGATTAGAGGGGAACACTGCACATTGATAATCTCATCCAGAGTTTCAGATCCTTCAACAAATTTAACATTAAGGGCCTTTGTTTTCTCACTTTCTTTTCTAATGCCAAAAATTTCACACTCTAACTTCTCAAGAGATTTTTCCTTTTCATCAAGTTGAATTTACAGAGTATCGATCATCCTATTCTTTTCTTCTAAACATGTTTTGAGTCTAGTAATCTCTTCATAAAAGTCATCCATATCTATAGCATCCATGTAATCATCATCTTCAAAGGCCATTAAAAGTTTATAGCGATTACCTCGTTCATCTTCATTGCTATTTGATATTCCATCACTATCTTCATGAGTGTAATAGCTTTTCTTGTTTGCATTCTGTTTCTTGTTCCATCTAACAGGTTCCTTCCCCTTATCCTTATGAGGACATTTGGCAGCATCGTGACCTACTCTTCCACAAGAAAAGCATTTGAAAGGTAACTTACCTCGGAATCGTCCAGCACCCCATTGAAGATTTTTGACAAAATTTGATTCTTCTTCTTCATCTGATATGTGTCCTGACTCATAGTAGTCTCCTTTGCCAGAAGCCTTGAAGGTAGCTTCTCTCCTGTCTGATGGTCCTCCTTTTCTCATTTCATAAGCAGTTAGAATTCCATGCAGCTATGACATTTTAAGGTTTTGAAGATTCTCCTTTTCTTCTATTGCAGAAAATTTAGATTCAAACCTAGGGGGCAAAGATATTAGAACTTTTTCAACCACAACAGCCTCTTTTACTTCTTCACCCAAATTTTTCATACAATTAACAATCTCATCTACATGAAGAAAATAGTTAGCCACAATTTCATCATTGTATGTTCTGAGATTTTCATACTGAATCCTGAGGGTTTGAAGTTTTGCTCGTTTTACCTGATCATCTCCTTCATAGCTTAGAAAAATATTGTCCCATATTTCCTTTGCGGATTTATACTGCATGACTTTGACAAATTCTGATTGCGATAAACATCCTAATAAAGTATTGACCACCTTTGCATTTGTTTCATATTTCTTCTTCTCAGCCGGATCTGTAGGAGTTGTTGATGGAAAAGTATACCCTGTATCTATGATATCCCAGACTTCAGTACCAAGAGATTGAAGATAGGCAGTAACTCTTACCTTCCAATATACGAAGTTTGTCCCATCAAACACCGGTGGCCTGATTGATGCTTCCCTCTCGTAGTTGCTCATGATGAAAGATCTTCCTTCAAGCGATCATGCTTCTTCAGGAGGAGCTGGCTCTGATACCAATTGTTGGAAATAATACTGAGAGGCAGGGTGAATCAGTATTATCAAATTCTTTTCAATATGCCTTCCTTAATTTATTGATCATTGACTTGTATATAATAATGAGCATGAAACAAGAAAAAACAGATAGTCACACCAAACGACACCAAATATAAGGTGGAAACCCAATGTGGGTGAAAACCACCTGCTGCAATATGTCTCTATCTTCTTTCAATTAGGAACTTCTTTTACAATGATTTCGTACTGGTGGAGTCCTTTACCAGTACACAAGCTACAACCTGCAGAGAGCTACAAATCTCTCTCGTTTTCCAGTCTCTCCTGGAAGGGAGCTACAACCCCCTTAGCTCTTTTACTTCTTTAAGGACCACGTTTCATTAATTTTCAAACTGGATCCATGAACATCAAATAATCATCAAGTACATGTAAATCTCCCAATATCCTTATACAATGAACCAATGAATCACCCAAGTCTTCAGAATGCTGTAAACAAAAAAGTAATACCAGAAATATAAACCCAGAATTCTGCTGCAACAGATAAAAGACAATCAACAAATGTTTCAAGATAAGGCCACAAATTCACCAACAAGTGCCTGCGTATATCCATAGCTCTTCTGAGACTGAACTGCGCAGATCCGCACTGGTTATTCTTCTTCTTTGCATACTTTTCTTCAGATCCACACCTTTACTTCTGACTTACAGCATACATCCGCACTGTGCCTTCTTCTTGCCTGCGTATCTCGCACTTCGCCCTTTTATGTGTTGTGTGCGCCCCGCACTATGCCTTCTCCCGCACTGTGTACCCCGCACTGCGCCTTTGGCTCCGCAACGTACTCCCGGACTGAGCCTTTTACTGAGCTGCGTACCCCCGCACTGCGCCTTCGGATCACCTGCAGACTTCTGATTAGGGCCAAATTTACAGTCCTCCAATGTGCCACAGTCAGTCAGATCCACAGATCTGTTCATGTGCCCGAGAGGTCACGACATGTCAATAGATTCACCTTAAGTTATCTCCTTGATTTAGATCTAACTTTTTAAAACCAATCACCCAAAATTTCAAATCTTAAGATATTAAAATTTCACCAGTGTCTCGCCAAGAGATCTCCTTTCCTTTTTATAGGCAAGCCTTTCTCAATACCATGGTCCAAAACCATAATAACACAATACCATGAACCCAATACTTGGGATCAACACTTTTTGATGCAATACCATGGACAAAAACCATTTGATCAAAAACTGTCGGACTAATACCATGAACCATTCATGAAGATTCCCACGTGCACGCGCTTTTATGCATTGGAGAGAGTGAAACTGAGGTCCGCACTTTCTAAACATATCACCTGCGTACATGCACGCACACCTTGGTCTACGTACCTGCGGGTCTGCAACTTCTTCTAGGATTACCTGCAGGTATCTTAATTTCCATGATTTTGAGTGCCTGAACTGAGATTAGCCACAAGAGTGAGTTGCCATTAAGTACAACACCTGTACCATAGAGCCAAACCAGAAACATAATGCCAACACAAATGAGACCTTCTTCCCCTTCTCCAAGGCACTATATGACTGAAGTTTTTCTTTATCACCTGTCATATGTTTCAAACATCCACTGTCGATGTACCATTGATTTTCCTGCCCTTCCACATATAAGCCTATACCACATATTTCTCGTTATGATTCTTTCATTCTCCATGTTTTGATATTTAAGGCTTTCTCCTTATGAGTTGTCTACCGAAACCTTCTCCTACATTCAAAATCTTCATGATCAAAATTATTACAAATAGAACATTCTATTTCATTTTCAAGAGCAGAAAAGTTATTGTAGGTCATTTTCATGATCCCAGTCATAATCCTCTGTTTTTGCGTTTCTCTAGTCATGATAGTTTTGTAGGCAACACACTGAGCTGCTTTGTGTCCAAATTTGTGACAAGAGAAACATTGACCATTGAAGTAATTCCTACGATTATCAACCCTGCAGACCGAATGATTGTAGTTTTCATTGACATCCATTCTTGAGGCAAATTGAGAATGATTTACCTGTGGTCTATTGTAGCTTCTGTTTATCCTTGAAGCAGATTGCCCCTGAATTACTTGGTGATCTTTGTTCATTCTTGAAGAAAAATATCCCTGATTTTCCTGGTGAGTAGCATTGTGCCTTTGTTGTCGATTGTCACTTTGTTCACTTCTCCTTGCTACATCAATATAAATTTTAGAGGTGGATGGCTTCTGTGCTTGAGATGCTTCTTTGTTATATCCCAGACCTGTCTTGATTAGTGGAGAATGCTTCACTTTGATAATCTCATCTAACGTTTAAGATCCTTTAACAAATCTAAGATTAAGAGCTTTAGTTTTCTCAATCTCTTTTCTAAGTCCCACTATTCACATTCTAACTTTTCATGATGTTTTTCACTTTCAGCTAGTTGGAATTGCAGAGTATCAATAATCATATTTTTCTCTTCTAAGCAAATTTTGATTTTAGAAATCTCTTCATAAAGACCTTCTTCATCTATAGCATCCATGAAATCATCATCTTCAAAAGCCATTAAAAGTATATAATTATTACCTTGTTCATCTTCATCACTATTTGAAAATCCATCACTGTCTTCATGAGTGTAATAGCTTATTTAGATTTTGTTTCTTGTTCCATCTAACAGGTTCCTGACCTTTATGAGGACACTTGGAAGCATAGTGACCGACTCTTCCACAAGCAAAACATTTGAAAGGTAACTTACCTCTGAATCTTCCAGCACCCCGTTGAAGGTTCTTGACAAAATTTGATTCTTCCTCTTCTTCTGACATATGTCCTGAGTCATAAGAATCTCCTTTTCCCAAGGCCTTGAATGTGGCTTCTCTTTTGTCTGATGGTACCCCTTTCCTCATTTCATAAGCGGTTAGAATTCCGTGTAGTTGCGACATGGTAATTTTCTGTAGATTCTCCTTTTCTTCTATTGCAGAAACTTTTGATTCAAACTTAGAAGACAAAGATTTCAAAACCTTTTCAACCACAACAACCTATTTTATTTCTTCACCCAAATTTTTCATACAATTAACAATCTCATCTATGCGTAGGAAATAGTTAGCCACACTTTCATCATCGTACATTCTGATATTTTCATATTGAATTCAGAGGGTTTGAAGTTTTGCTCTTTTTACCTGTTCATCTCCTTCATAGCTCAGAATGATCTTGTCCCATATTTCTTTTGCAGTTTTATACTGCATAACCTTGACAAATTCTGATTGAGATAGACATCCTAATAGAGTATTGACAGCCTTTGCATTAGTTTCAAACAGCTTCTTCTCAGCCGGATTTGTAGGAGTTGCTGAGGGAAAAGTGTACCTTGTATCTATGATATCCTAGACTTCTATAATAAGAGATTAAAGATAGGATGTAACTCTTACCTTCCAATAGACGAAGTTGGTCCCATCAAAAATTGGTGGCCTGATTTATGCTTCTCTCTCGTAGTTGCTCATGATGATAGATCTTCCTTCAAGCGATCAAGCTTCTTCTGAAGGACCCGCTCTGATACCAATTGTTGGAAATAATACTGAGAGGGGCGTGTTAATCAGTATTATCTGGTCAATTATTTTCTTTTTCAAACCCAGAATATATACGCTACTTTAGTTAGAGAAAACCACAAATATATGCAACTACAGATAAGGAAACCCATGTATACCATACAAACTTATAATTTAAAATATTCTATAGATGCTGAACATTAATCTATGCATCAGGATCATATAAACAGTAACCAAGAACAGAAAAATAGAGCAGAAGACGATCACACACAAGAACACAAGATATAAGGTGGAAACCCAATGTGGGTGAAAACCACCTGCTGCAATATGTCTCTATCTTTTCAATTAGAAACTTCTTTTTACAATGATTCTGTACTGGTACAGTCCTTTAGCAGTACACAGGCTGCTACCTGCAGAGAGCTACAACCCTCTCTCGTTTTCCAGCTTCTCCTGGAAGGGAGCTACAACCCCCTTAGTTCTTGTACTAGTTGAGATACTAGTCTGCAGGTTGCTACCTGCAAAAGACTACAACCTTCTCTTCCTTCCAGGGATCACGCTTCATAAATTTTCAGACTGGATCCAAAAATAACATCAATCAAACATCAATAATTTCTGCATCAACCAATCACCTTTTCACCAATCAAAACTAAATCAAAATAAACACTTCTCTGATGACTGTACCCAGATCATAATAACAGTAATCACACCCCACTTTTGAACCCATAACACTGTAGCAATAAACAAAAGCAGCTAGAACATAAATCAAGAGATGTGCGCTACTTCACTATTCAGAAACATGCATACAGATCTATAAATTCATTCTTTCAAACATTCATATATTAGTTAACCCAGATTATCATATTTATAGATCAAGCATGTGCCACATATCACAGATCAAAATCTTATAGAGATACCACTATTCTAGCCTTAAGATTTTGGCCCATCAATAGAACTTATCCTTCCCCTTGCACTCAGGTTCCTTCTTCATTCAGATCCAGATCTGCACCATAACCCAATCACAGTATTACAGATCTAACAATTTATCCGATATTCAATAATTCAGAAGATGCCTTGCCAAATGATCTCCTTCCTCTTTTATAGCCTTAGGCCTTTCACAATACCATGGACCAAAAACCATAACAATTCAATACCATGGACCCAATACTTGGGATCAACACTTATGACGAGATACCATGGCCCAAAACCATAGGTTCAAATACCAAGGAATAAATACCATGAACCAACCATAAGATTTCCCATGAGCATGCGCTTTTCTCTGCATGAAAGTGCATGAACTTTTCTTTGCATGAAAGGAACTTTTCTCTGCATGAAAGTGCATGAACTTTTCTCTGCATGAAAGGAAATTTTCTTTGCATGAAAGTGCGTGAAATTTTCTATGCATGAAAGTGCGTGAACTTTTCTCTACATGAAATTAACTTTTCTCTGCATGAAAGTGTGTAAACTTTTCTCTGCGTGAAAGTCCGTGAACCAGAAAATAACTTTGCTGCACTATAATTTATCATCTGAGATGAGTGGGTTGCCATCAAATAAAACATATGTATCATAATGCCAACACATATGTCATCAAGGGATTCTAAATACTTGGCACTTGGTACTACTTAAGAATTCTTCATTAGTGACTTGACATATTAATTGATGACATTCTTATCAAACAAGAGTTACGACATCATCATATGGAACCAAACATCTATTGTCTTCAACCTTACAATATCATTCTATGGTTTCATGATATTCATTAGGCATATCAAGAATATTTTCCATCTCAACCAATGCCATATTGACATCAATGACAACATTGATTAACACTTCTCTTGCTAGATGTGGAAGGTCAAATCCAAGAATGCAAAAAGAAACTAGTAGCAGATTTTGACATGAAGGATCTAGGGTTGATGCACTATTATCTAAGACAAGAATTTTGGCAAGGACCTGATGAGATTTGTCTAGGCCAAGGAAAGTATGTGATCGAGATGCTGAAGAGGTTTAACATGATAGATTTCAAACCTATGACAACCCCCATGATCACAAACTTGAAAAGGTGAAAGAGTTATGAATTGATTCTGGTGGATCCTACTAGGTATAGACAATTGATTGGCTCACTAATGTACTTGATGAATACTCAACCAGACATATGTTTTGCATTGAATGTTCACAGTCAATTCCAAGTTGAGCCAAAGCATGATCATTGGATATCAGCCAAGCACATACTGAAATATCTGCAAGGTACAATCCACTATTGCCTAAAGTATGATAGGAGGAATGATGTCCACTTGGTCGAATATACATATTTATGACTGGGGAGGTATTGAGATGGATGGAAGAAGCACTATAGGAGGATGTTTTAGTTTGGGATCCTCCATGGTCTCGTGGATGAGCATAAAGCAAGAATCAACTGCTTTGAGTAGTGCTGAGGCTGAATATATTGCAGCTTGTAAAGTAAGTAGAGAAGTTGTCTGGTTGAGGAAGTTGTTGTCTGACTTGTTTGAAGGACCAATGGACCCTAATAGTGATACATTATGACAACACCAGTTGTATAATGTTGTCTTAAGACCCATAGTTTCATGGAAATACAAAGCATATAAATAACAAGTAATACTACATTCGAAGCTGGTGCAGGATGGTGTGTTGCAGCTATGATATATCTCCACTGATGAACAAGTAGTTGACATCTTGGAAAAATATCTTCCTAATAAGAAGCTTATGTATTTCAGGGAAAATCTTGGATTAGTTGATATATCCTCCCTAGTTGAGAGGGAGAGAGAGAAAAATCATTTTTGTCTCACTTGGGAAGAAATAATGGAGGATTGGGTAATCATCTAGCATTCGATACTCTTTTAGGATGAGGTTGGGCATCTAATATTAGAGTAGTCATAGAGGACTGATATACTTTGAGGATTGGGAATCCAAGATAAGAATAGTCCTGGAAGGCCATACCCTGTGAACACTTTGGTGGGGTATGTATCTTGAGATACAGTGATGAAAGTGTCTATAAATCATTGGTCTCACCAACATTGTGCTATGATTTTGTGGAGAGATAGAATTTTTAGTCAAGGCCTTGCTATATGGCAATGCTAGTCGTTATGATGTTAAACAGATGGGTTACCGATCCAACTCTTCTTATGAGATATCTTCATATTGGGAATGTCCATGTACCATTTATGAATACCTCCCTAATTAAGAGGGAGTGTTGAAAATGTGTAACGAGGTTAGGTTTTCATAAATATGAAATGTAATTTTTGATTATTGTATATTAAAATAAAAGAAACATTATTATTATTATTATTATTATTTTTGGAGCATGGGTTTCATGCTCAAGGTATTTTATTTTAGAAGTCAAGCACCCATTGAGTTCTTCTGGGGTTTGTCATAGGTCAAGAAGTCAAAAGAGTCATTGTCATATGTTGAAGACCCCATCGAGCACATTGTAACTTGTAAAAAGAATTATTTTTGTATTTACAAGTATCAAGATACCCTTCAAGACCAAGTGGGTCTTCTAGCTAAGAAGTCAACCTATTTTGAGGATCTTTGTCCACCTTAGAAACCTATATATAGGAGGGAAATTAACCTCCTAGAGACATAATTCATTATCTCCTCAAGCAAGTGAAGGAGAAGAAGAAAGAGGCTAGCAAAGAAGGAGAAGGACAAGGATCAAGTGTCTGGGCTATTTTCTCTCTCTATCTTTCTCTTCACATGTGCAAAGAAAGGAAGCTAGGGTTTATGCTGCTGGGTTATGGTTTTTCTGTTGCAAGATCGAACTGAAAGTGTAGCATGAAGGTCAAATTAGGTCATCCTCAAGCCCTATAAGAAGGAGAAATTCAAGCCAAGTTCTAAATAAGTCTTAGAATCCCTAAATAATCTCACATGTGTGGAAGTTGTTATTGTTGTGAGGGATGAACATTTCAGGCTTGCAATAGACAAACCCTTCAAGATTCATATATGGTTTACAAACCCTAGGACTACCATATCTTCCAAGAAGGGCTCATATCACAAGTGTTATGAATTATTTTCTCTGCTCCCTCTGTTTCTAGAGCCACTTGATCATATTTCGTTTACTTGAAGGAAAAACTTTTCCATATACTAATCTATTCTAGAAACAACTAGAATTAAGCAATGACATCCCGATGCTAGTAACATATATCAACTAATATAGTCATGATCACAACAATATAATGCAAGGAATATTTTTCATTATTGATAATAACCCACCCTTAGTCATATTTTCTCAGTTGTACAATATATGGTATTAGTGGCTTAGATCTTTGTAACTTCAAACTCTTCTTTTGAACACACATCTTGTAGTATAATTTACCCAAGGAAAATATCATTACATTTCACATCATACCTCAAAATAATACACATTCTAGTCACAAGTGTATGGAATACCCTTGGTCCATCTCTCTTAGCAGGCCTTAATTTATCTTTAGGACTTATCAAACTTTGAATCATAAACCAATTTTAAAGCTGTGAATATGTCATTACTTCTTGAAATACCAAGATAGAACAATGAGTTTTCATTCATTGGTAGTGGCCTTATAACATCTTCTTACTAGTACACGAGCTCTTACTTAGCGCATACTTTTCAGGTCTTCAAATCTGTCATGTGAAATTTTTTCTTGTTGTAGACAAATGATACAATTTATCTAAACCATAACAACGTGTCATGGAATCCCATTACTATTGTGATGAAGTTGTCAATTGTCAGTTAGACAAGGAATGTTGCATCTAATTTGAACAAATTTATAATGATCCAATATGGCCTTTGTAAGGCTTGCAATCTGCCTCTTTTATACACGACATTTCAACGAACTTGGATTATGAATGAATCCACAACATATTCTTGTGTGTTGGAAGAAAAACTTTAAGTGTGCTTACATTAATGACAATGATCTCCTTCTTCATTTCCTCGATGTTCAAAGAATAGACTCCAACATTCGAAGCTCAACATTTTAATCAAACATATTGACAATGTGCTTGGAATGTTGGGATAAGGAGCATGTGATACTTGAAATGGTTCATATATATTGAAAATACTTCACATGTATCAACCATGAAATGTTATTGTCATTTTTCAAGATTTGGCATAAATCCTGGTGCGGCTATAAACTTTATAATTTAAGGATCATGCTCCTTAACACCTTCTCTTACATATCTTTGTAGACTTATTTTCATGGGCTCTTTATAGGTCTAATGTACCATAGGTTTGTATTCCAAACTTCATCTTTGTCATCAAACATCCCAACATTGTAGTATGTAATATTTTGCATGGAAACCTTATGTAACAGACTCCTTTATTGACATAATGGGATTTCAACTTTGAGCCATACGATATACATTGTTAATTTATAAAAAATAATGATGAACAATAACATTTACCTATGGAATGTCACTTTGAAATATAAATAAATATGAAATGAATGGGAAAATAATTAGCTTACTGATGTGGCACTTTGAACTTCCATTGACTAAGACACCTTATACTAAGGTACTTCGAACTGATTGAGGCACTTTCTAAGGTTACTTGGCCTCCTCCTAAGATAGTGTCCTAGCCATTAACAATTTAATATCCTCGACCCTTGCTATTCGCCACATTAAGACTTTTTTGGTCCTTCTTTGTAATCATCACAGAGGTCCTTCAACTCTTTATCACATGCTTTGATTTAGAATTTTGACCTATATTCCTTCTATAACATAAAGCATATAGGAAAAATAGAACATGGATCTTCTAAGGCACAAATAAAAGAAAAATATTGTGCCTTATTTTTGGAATATTCTTTGTCCTCCTTACAACCAAAATTGGACTAGGGATTCTAGGGATTCTAGGGATAATGATAGAACAAGCCCTAGAGTATAACTTAAGACAAGATGACTTCTTCAAGGTTTCTCTTTTACCAATGCCCTAATACCATGTTGATTTTTCAAGGCCTTCTAATCTGATAATTAATTCTTATGATTTCATAAATTAATCTTTCTCATGATCGCATTCATTATTAAGAAATTACACAGAAGATATCAATAGTAGAAACAATATATAATAGTAGGATCATAAAAAGATAGCCAAACTTAAGAGACACATAATTTTACCTTGGTAAAACCATCTTCTAGGAAAAAACAGAGAAACCTTTTCCTTAAGAGAAATTATTTAATTCAACAAGAGATACATCTAATCTTTTCAGTCAAAATTAAATTGAAACTAACTAGCAACAAAGCCTGTGTCAAACCAGGTCAAATTGTCTTGAATTCAAGCCAAATTTATTCCCATAAATATTTAGTCAAGTTTGGCCTACTAGGTTGAAATTCAAACTCATGTTCCACCTCAAAATTTTGGCCTACTACCAAAAAACCTACCTCAGAAGATTCATCCTTTTGCCAATGAAACTACCTTAGATACTTCGGCTTGCAACCAATGAAACTGCCTCAGAAACTTCAACCTGAAACCAATGAAACTACCTTAGAAACTTCAACCTACAACCAATGAAATTTCCTCAAAAACTTAGGCCCGTAACCAACAAAATTGCCTCAGAAAATTCAACCTGCAACCAACAAAATTTCCTTAGAAACTTCACATGTGTTGTAAATACTATTGTGGGGGGGGGGGGCGTTTGGTGGATGAATCAATATTTCTTAGCAATTATCACTTTATTAATAATTTTCATAGCATTAGTTAATCTTCAATAATTATTATTTTTCTTCTTTAAAAAATCATAAACAATAATCAATAGTAGACAACACCATACACCAATGCAGAAAGATAAAACAGAGGACACATATATTTTTAGGTGGAAAAACCCCTCCGTGTCAAAAACCACCAAACACTTCTTAGTAATTGTCTTCTCCTCCTCTTTAAAAGGAAATTAATTACATATAATTTTAAGCTATAACTGAAGGAGGATCCAACCCCCTAATTCATAAGCAACAATCTATAGGATGCTATTAAACCCTAATAACCTGCTGCAGACAAAGGATGCCCCAATGCCCTATAAATTGGGCCACAACCTGATGAGTGCCCCTACATTGTGTTTACCAGTTGTTGTTGGAAAGGATACCTTGTTGCCCTGCAGTTTATCAGCCCCAACTGAAAGGATTCCCCAATGCCCTGTGTAGGTTACGACCTGCCCTAACACCACCCTGCCACCCTGAAGTGTTCTCAGGGTCCAACTTGAAGGTGACTCCAAACACTTGCCTTCTACCACCCTTCCACCCTTATTAATAGTCAAACCACATTTCACAATTTTTAGACTAGATCCCCTTGTTCTTTGATTCAATATGAGAAAGCTGAAGAGAAGACACTGTTGTTCACTATTTGTCAGTACCCATACAATGTTATCCATCTTCACATCAATAAATTGTACAACAATATGATGTTCTTATCAAGGACCAACTACCCTTAGAGGCCAAGAGGAAGAGGGGAAGTTGGAGCCCAAACTTGTGATGAAACTAATCTTCATTGCCCTAGCTTCATATACTACTTCAACAAGGCAATTTTTTTTCAGATAGCTATAAGAGAATTCATTGACTTGAATTGTGACTTGAGGAATAATTTAGATGCCCTTTGGTGGATGAATCAATATTTCTTAGCAATTATCACTTTATTAATAATTTTCATAGCATTAGTTAATCTTCAATAATTATTATTTTTCTTCTTTAAAAAATCATAAACAATAATCAATAGTAGACAACACCATACACCAATGCAGAAAGATAAAACAGAGGACACATATATTTTTAGGTGGAAAAACCCCTCCGTGTCAAAAACCACCAAACACTTCTTAGTAATTGTCTTCTCCTCCTCTTTAAAAGGAAATTAATTACATATAATTTTAAGCTATAACTGAAGGAGGATCCAACCCCCTAATTCATAAGCAACAATCTATAGGATGCTATTAAACCCTAATAACCTGCTGCAGACAAAGGATGCCCCAATGCCCTATAAATTGGGCCACAACCTGATGAGTGCCCCTACATTGTGTTTACCAGTTGTTGTTGGAAAGGATACCTTGTTGCCCTGCAGTTTATCAGCCCCAACTGAAAGGATTCCCCAATGCCCTGTGTAGGTTACGACCTGCCCTAACACCACCCTGCCACCCTGAAGTGTTCTCAGGGTCCAACTTGAAGGTGACTCCAAACACTTGCCTTCTACCACCCTTCCACCCTTATTAATAGTCAAACCACATTTCACAATTTTTAGACTAGATCCCCTTGTTCTTTGATTCAATATGAGAAAGCTGAAGAGAAGACACTGTTGTTCACTATTTGTCAGTACCCATACAATGTTATCCATCTTCACATCAATAAATTGTACAACAATATGATGTTCTTATCAAGGACCAACTACCCTTAGAGGCCAAGAGGAAGAGGGGAAGTTGGAGCCCAAACTTGTGATGAAACTAATCTTCATTGCCCTAGCTTCATATACTACTTCAACAAGGCAATTTTTTTTCAGATAGCTATAAGAGAATTCATTGACTTGAATTGTGACTTGAGGAATAATTTAGATGCCCTTTGGTGGATGAATCAATATTTCTTAGCAATTATCACTTTATTAATAATTTTCATAGCATTAGTTAATCTTCAATAATTATTATTTTTCTTCTTTAAAAAATCATAAACAATAATCAATAGTAGACAACACCATACACCAATGCAGAAAGATAAAACAGAGGACACATATATTTTTAGGTGGAAAAACCCCTCCGTGTCAAAAACCACCAAACACTTCTTAGTAATTGTCTTCTCCTCCTCTTTAAAAGGAAATTAATTACATATAATTTTAAGCTATAACTGAAGGAGGATCCAACCCCCTAATTCATAAGCAACAATCTATAGGATGCTATTAAACCCTAATAACCTGCTGCAGACAAAGGATGCCCCAATGCCCTATAAATTGGGCCACAACCTGATGAGTGCCCCTACATTGTGTTTACCAGTTGTTGTTGGAAAGGATACCTTGTTGCCCTGCAGTTTATCAGCCCCAACTGAAAGGATTCCCCAATGCCCTGTGTAGGTTACGACCTGCCCTAACACCACCCTGCCACCCTGAAGTGTTCTCAGGGTCCAACTTGAAGGTGACTCCAAACACTTGCCTTCTACCACCCTTCCACCCTTATTAATAGTCAAACCACATTTCACAATTTTTAGACTAGATCCCCTTGTTCTTTGATTCAATATGAGAAAGCTGAAGAGAAGACACTGTTGTTCACTATTTGTCAGTACCCATACAATGTTATCCATCTTCACATCAATAAATTGTACAACAATATGATGTTCTTATCAAGGACCAACTACCCTTAGAGGCCAAGAGGAAGAGGGGAAGTTGGAGCCCAAACTTGTGATGAAACTAATCTTCATTGCCCTAGCTTCATATACTACTTCAACAAGGCAATTTTTTTTCAGATAGCTATAAGAGAATTCATTGACTTGAATTGTGACTTGAGGAATAATTTAGATGCCCTTTTATAATATATGGTAAGGCTAGTTAGGGGCTTCATAAGCTATACGTTGGGTTCTATACTTCTAATAATATGTGGCTTGTAATTGAAGAAAAAGGAAAGGTCGGTGGCCTTAAAAAAAAAATTGTTCCACATTTAAAAACTAAAGGATACACCTAAATATAAAAAAAAATTATCATAATCATATCATTTTAATAAAAATAATAACTAACACTTATTTTTTAAACTTTTCTAGAAATATTTTCAATTCCACTAGAAATTTGAAATCAATGATTGGCGTAGTCCATATGGTCCTACTTGGTTCTGAAGTCAATGATTGGTTTATTGTCTTTGGTTCTTGAACTTATTCAACTTATATACAATGAGATTGTGACAAGAATTATATTCATATATTGACAACTATAGGTGAATTAATGATAAGATGTCATGTCACAATCCTTTAGGGTTTGAGCCAAGAAACTGGGGTCCCTAACTGCTAATCCAAAATGGATCTTGGATAGACTTCTAAGTCTAAAGTGTTCCTCATAGAGGAAAATTAAAGTCCAAGGCTACTCATGGAAATAGTCCCATTGCATAGATCTTCTCATTCTGAATCTACTACAACTTGAATGGGCTAAAATGGACTTTGGATGATGAAGTTATCGCAGAAAGAAGATTGCCTTTATCCTTTGAAAAAGGAGGCAAATTCTTATGAAAATGGCATAAAAGGCTCATTGAAGAAATCACATTGGAAAAATCCAAGGGAAGGACTTAACGCAAGGGCAGAAGGACCCTTGATCAATGATCTCTAATATATCGGGTCAGAGGTAGGTTTCACCCAATATCGGGACCCCAGGCTGAGCAATATGAGATTGAATCAGCGATCGGAGGAGAAAAGGCATAGACCCCACTGATGCGATATGTGAGGTGCGATATCGACCATCGGTGGATCGTCGGTTGGCATAACCAAAGGGAAGACCCCCGGGCCGTTGCGAAAAAGATATTGTGACATGCGATAAAGCAATGGGCCGATGTGCGATTGTGCATGGACCATTGGATCGAGTGCACAGATCAACGATTAGGATTCAATCGGGGTGATCGGAGATCGGGAGATCAGAGGATCCCCAATACAAAGGGCCAATGCACCTATGTGACATGAAATTGTGATATGTCGATTAAAGCCAGACCCGATAAGGATTATAAATGCGGCTGCATAATATTTGAAGTCCGGATTTTTGGATTTTCAATATATTCCTGTGTATTTGGGTTTTTAGACCTCTCGCTTGTGCGATCACAATTTGTGATGATAGGACGAACCCGAGAGGGATATAGATGCAATTGAATTCATTTTGAAGTCCGATTAAAATGCTCTATGATGTGTTTTTTGGCAGTTTTCCTCTGTATTCTGTTATGCTGCTGTTTTCAGGTTTTCGCTTGAAGTCAGGCCCTGATTCCTTTGTAACTGCCCCTAATCATTGTGCCATGCTGCAAGCAGGAATTTTGTAACAATGATGTGTTTTTAATGCACAAAGCCACAGAGCCAGATGGCCAAGCGCATAGCCACAGAGCCATAGAGCCAGAGGGCCAGATGCAGAGCCACAAGGAGTAGAGGAAACGTAGAGGTAGAGGAATGATTGCATAGAGAGGAATGGATGGAAGCCACAATGTCAGAGGATTCCTCACAAAAGCCAAAGAGAACGATTGAAAGAGGGAACTCACCAAAAATGTAGCAGCGGAGAAGCGAGTTCTCCCTTCAAGGAGCTCACAGTTGTGCAGAGCCAGAGCTCAAGATAGCTACGCAGAACCAGAGGGTCGATAGTAGTAGAGAGCCGAGTGAAAAGATTGTTGAAGGTCGCTGGAAGGTTGCTAAGGGATGCTTGGAGGTCGAGCGATCCATTGATGCATGCAGAGGCCAAGAGAAGCTCGTGAGAGCCAGAGCCAGAGCCAAGAGCCAGAGCTAGAGCCAGAGCCGAGAGCGAGAGAACTAGAGCCACAGAGCTAGAGTGCTTGACAGAGGCATAGCCACCAGAGGTTGGAGGCAGAGCTTCAGAGCCATAGAGCTCAAAGTATACTTCCAAGAGCCATGATGTCATAGTGAAGCTGCAGAACAACAAAGGGTTGAAATGATCAAGCTGTTGCTAGTGTCCAGAGTGGGATGAAGATAGAAGAAGGCATTCCAGAAACAGTAAGGGAATTCTGAGGGAGTTGGTAAAAGCTAGAGCAAGATCGCTTAGAGCGCTAATTGAAGGAATCAAGTCCAGAGAAGCCTAGATCTATCTGCAAAGGGAGGACAACCAACAGGATAAGATGGTATTTCTAAGCCGATTGTTTATGTGTAATCCAATGGAGTTGAGTGTGGAGCTTTTTAAAGAATTGATGCCATAATGCTAGAGAGCCTAGTTGAGTTGAATAGAGCTCAAGGAGACGTAGCCCAAGAGTTTTGGGTGAACTCCATATTAAATTGTTGTTATGTGTGATTGCTTATTGCTGCTTTATTTGTCGTTATATGTTTTTACATCAGTTTAAGCAAATCAACTTCAAGCACATAAACAATTTAAAACAAACATGAGCATACACCTCTTTAAAGCATTTTTAATTCTGCAATTGGTTAACCATAGGTCTTTGGAATATTTAAGCTTTGGAAGTGGGAGAGGTTCTTGTAAGCTTGAAAAGAAGCCTTTAGTGCCCCATTTTCAGATCAGGTGGTATCAGAGCTTGAGATTTATTAACCCCACCTTCAGGAAGGTAATATCAAAGCTGGTTATAGGGGTGCAGGTGATATCAGATTAGAATGCTTGATTGACAGAGCAAAGATTGCTTGTCTGAAAGGTGTTTAAATAGTCAGAGGTTGATTGTATGCTTGTTTGCATACTGACTATTGTTTGAGTTTGCAGAGGTGAAGGGAAAGCTATTGATAGCTAAGTCCAGGAGAGGGCAAGAAGGAAGAAGGGTTGAAGGCATTCTTCTTATCCCAAATGACCTCAAAGCAATCCTTGAAGCACAAGAGGGCTTCTACCTCAAGAGTGTGAAGATTGTATTCTTGGGGAATGCAATGGTGTGAAGCATACCTTGTAGAAAGAAGGTGTATATCAGCATAAACTTGAACTAGAGAGTTGTGGAAACTCTAAAAGCCTTGAAGAGATTGATGGCGTTACAAGGGGAGCCACTTCTTCATTCAATTCACCTCCTCATGAAGGCATTAAAGGTGAAAAATAAAGGTATAAATCTGGTTCTAATCATATTCCTTTTGATTTTGTTCAGCATGGTAAAGTTCCAAACAGGTATGGGAAAAGAATTGCATGTTCCTTTTGTGGTTTGGATAACCATAATGTTTCTAGATGTTGGAAGAGGATAGCCACATGCAGGAAACTTTTGAAGGAAAAGAAGCAAGAAGCCAAAGGTCCATTGGACAAGGCAAATCATGTTGTCAAGAGGATGCACATGTGTTGCACTTACTGCCATAAGCAAGGACATATTGCTACAAAGTGTTGGACTTTGAATCCAACAATGCTTCCATGAAACTTGAAGAAGGTGGAAAGAGAAAATGGCATAAATGGAAAGGAAGTTTCCATGGATGATGTGTTTCAGGATGATTCACATGTTGATGCTGATGTGTAGACAAAGCTAGCACCTTAGAAATGGATTGGCAAGAAATGGTTAGAGTTCTTACCTAATTAAGATTGCATGTCTTTTGCATGTATTTGCATTTCTTTGTTAATAGAATGCAAGTTGCAATATTTTACCAAGAAGGTGAATGGAGAAGTTGAGTAGGAGACTCACTTTATTGCTACAACATTATATTCATTTCAGCTTCGAAATTACAATGTGCTTAAGCAAAAGTTGAAGGATGAAATGCATGCATAAGCTTGATGTGCATGAACACAAGGATGTTAATGTTGTCCTTGTATTTGAACATGTATGTGTAATTAACTTGAAGGGTTGATTGCTGTAGAAATTTTGAATAATATGACAATTATTCACATAGATTATCCTGATTATACACTAATTGTGGAATACATGCATAATACATAACCTCCTCTACGTTGATCATCAATTTAGCAGTGTTAAGAAACATTCACATGCGCACATTGAAGCGTCAATCACACATCAACACAGTATATCACAGGGAAAGCATGCAGCTGAAAACCCCCAACTATCTGTATATTATATTGATTGAGAACATGTAACAATACATAGTACAATAATTCTCACAAGTACTCATCACTATCTCCACCTGTTACACACAAACTAGCTCAGATCTGAATCAATCACTGGCTCAAATCTCCTCCGCTGCTTGCCTGCCTCCACTACACAATCTTGCATGAGAATATTGATGAATGAATGATTCAAATTTGTATTTCCCTTGGATATACCATGCAATCCTCATTGGAAATACTCAATCCATTGATTGTGCAAATCTCATGCACAACTATAGTCACAACTGGTAGCTGCCTTGCCCTTTCACTCACCTCTAACACTTGTCTCCACTAAACTGTCCATGAACTGAGTTAACTGATGTATTCTTCAGTTGCTTTATGAGTTAATAATTAATGAATTAATTAATAATTAATTCACACCACTCATCACTTAGTCTATTGATCAGTTAGACTAAATACAACTAGTTCAACTAAGTCAAACTAAACAAACTCCATCAACCTCAATCAACTCCACAGAACACAATCATTGAAGTCTAACTGAAGTCCTTCAGCAATAGCTCAAATTAACCCATAAAAACACGTATTCCCTTCTGGTAGTGCATGTGCCACATCCATAGCTCGAATTGAAGTGCGCCAAGGGATAAGATAATCTTTATAGTCCAAAAATTATAAGAGCTATAATATGTGACTGTTCTATTTTTGGCCTGACATCTAAAATAGAATCCGCCTATGTCTAAAAATAGAGGTCCATCTATTTTAAGCAACTGACAATCATCCACAAATAGCAATCCTGCAAACTATAGACCATTGATCATAGCTCTAAAAATAGACTGCCGCCAAACATAGCCTGTGGAACCACTTAGGAAAGCCGACTCTTGTCACAAGCTCCAGCATCTTGTTGCATTTTCAACACTCCCTCTCAACAAGATATGGATTATCTGCAACCCTTATCCTGTAACTCTAGAATGTTCTGCATGCAACACATCTACCCGGTCCACTTGCTCCAACAACACTTGGAACAAAAACACTCCCAACTGACTCCTCTGTTGGGCTAGGAACATACTATGATGCTGAAACTCTACCTGCTGCTGACAAGTGCTCCCTCTCTAACATCTGCACTACTGCAACATATCCATGCATCTCGCACCATTGCACACCTCTCTGTGCCACCCAACACTGTGCAAAACACTTGTGCCTCTCGCATTGTTGCAGCTTGCTAGCTATACGTTGTCCTGGGATTCCCTGCACTGTCACTCTCTCTGCCGCTCCATTTGCATCTATCTCTACCCAACCAATCAGTTCCTGCTACTCCACATTGGGGCTCTTGTAGCAAGGTCTCATCCAAGAGGTTGGCTACCTCAAGGATCGTGCCCCTCCTCCTTAGAATGATCACTCTATATCGGCCCACCTCCTACCTGGAGGTATGGCTGCATGTGATCCCTCAGCCCACCTGGCTCGAAGTTTCCCCCTACTAGAGGCCTCTACATGAGTAGATGTCTCTACTCGATCTCCACTCAACTTCCCCTGTTGTATCTGCTCCACAACCTCCTGAAGCTGCTGCACCAATCATGGCTCCTCCACCATTGTCTGAGACTTCTTCTAGCTCTACATGTTGAGAGGTAATATACCCTCCCTCTCAACCACCAAGCTTGCATTAGTTTCCTTGCATGCCATTGCTGCGCAACCATCTACATGCAATTGATAAAGGTTCCTGACTCGAACCCCTATCTTCCGGGTTTCTCCAGTTGTCTTACTGCACAGGAAAGCCTTTCCCTCGCTGAAAACAACATCATATCCCTTGTATTGTAACATCGCCACATAGATAAGATTCTTCTTCAATCCTGGAACATGCATCACTTCCTTCAATACGAAAAGTTTACCAAACTCCCTCTCAAAGGAAATGGTACCGATACCGATCGCACTGTATCTACCATCATCACCCATCTCGATGTGCACTCCAAGATATTTCTCATCCAAATTAGAAAAAAAATCTCGATCTCTTGTCATGTGAAAAGATGCACCATTATCCAAGAACCATACCAATCACATCACACTTGATACCAAGCATGCGATCAGTGAAAAATCCAGCTCAAACTGTGAGGCTAAAGCCCCTCCCACTGCAGATCCAACAACTTGCTTATTTTTCTTCTTCTGCAGACAATTTGTGGAATAGTGTCTGTGCTGGTGACAGTGAAAGCACTTCACCTTGGACATGTGCTGCTTCTTGCCTTTCGCACCAGAATGAGAAGCTTTCTCGTTCTTCCCCTTCTTTGCTTTGGCAGCCAAAGCGCAATTTTCTTCATCAGATGCCTTTGATGAAGGTTTCTCCCTGGTATTCCGCCTGATCTCCTCTTGCACAAGATCCGACCAAAGTCTCTCCCATCCTGGCAATTTCTCCTGACCATTAACAGAGTCCTAATATGAATGCCAACTCTTCAGAAGACCAAGTAGAGCCAAGCTCACCAAGTCCTCATCATCGACAGTCACCCCCACACTTCCCAGCTCATCCCGGCATTGGGTGAACTTTGTGAGATGTTGGGGCATACTGTCTCCATTCTCACACTTAATGTTTCTGAGTTTTATCCTTGAGCGCCATTCCACCAGCTCAAAACTCAACTGCTTTTGATCTAAAACTCGTGAGAACAAAGTATTTCTCATACAGAGATCGATTGTATGGGCATTCACCGGATATCTCACCTTCCAAAATAAGGATGAATCTAGAGGCTACCTGGTCTGATTATAGATTATGCCTGAAGAAATAAAATGTAAACACTTTCTGAATAATAGATCCGATGATCAACTTTGCTTTGATATCCTGTAGAACTTTTTCTACAAATCAACCAGCTTTGATACCATGTAGAAATTTTGAATAATATGACACTTATTCATAGAGATTATCCCTATTATACACTAATTGTGGAATACATGCATAATACATAACCTCCTCTACGCTGATCATCAATTTAGCAGTATTAAGAAACATTCACATGCGCACATTGAAGCATCAATCACACATATCAACACAGTATATCACGGGGAAAGCATGGAGCTGAAAACCCCCAACTATTTGTATATTATATTGATTGAGAACATGTAACAATACATAGTACAATACTCCTCACAAGTACTCAACACTATCTCCACCTGTTACACACAAACTAGCTCAGATCTGAATCAATCACTCGCTCAAATCTCCTCCGATTCTTGCCTGCCTCCACTGCGCAATCCTGCATGAGAATATCGATGAATGAATGATTCAAATTCATATTTCCCTTGGATATACCACACAATCCTCATTGGCAATACTCAACCCATTGATTTTGCAAATCTCATGCACAACTAGAGTGACAACTAACAGCTGTCTTGCCCTCTCACTCACCTCTAACACTTGTCTCCACTGAACTGTCCATGCACTAAGTTAACTGATGTATTATTTAGTTTCTTTATGAGTTAATAATTAGTGAATTAATTAATAATTAATTCACACCACTCATCACTTAGTCTATTGATCAGTTAGACTAAATACAACTAGTTCAACTAAGTCAAACTGAACACAACTCCATCAACTCCTCAATCAACTCCACATAATTCAATCACTGAATTTCTAACTGAAGTCCTTCGTGCAATAGCTCAAGTAACCCATAAGAAACACATATTTCCTTCTGGCAGCTACATGTACTATTGGCATTATGATGCATGTGTTGTACTTGATGGCAACCCTCTCATAAAAGACCATCTCACTTCCATATACTTAGATGAATCTACAGAAGAGATATCAGAGGAGACTGAATGCATGGGAGGCAGGACAACTCAAAGGAATCATACGATAGTTCTAAAGTGTGACAAGCTAGCTTTGCCATCAAGTCCAAAGGGGGAGATTGTTGGCATTATGAGATAAGTGTTGTCCTTGATGGCAAACCTCATAGATGACAAATCATTATGCAGAAGGTCAAAAGCAAGGATCAATCTACAAGAATGAAGAGAATATAAATATACGTAGGTTCATTGTGATAAAGCTGCGTATACACGCGGGTTAGGCATTACCAAGTCGCGTATGCGTATGCACGCTCATTCATGCAAAGAAAAGCGTGTATATGTTGGAAAACTTACCTTTGGTCCGTGGCGGTTAGTCCTTGGAACTTGAACCTATGGTTTTGGACCATGATACCTCATCAGATGTGTTGATCCCTAGTATTGGATGCATGGTATTGGTTTGTCATGGTTTTGGACCATGGTATTGAGCAAGGCCTAAGACTATAAAAGGAGAAGAAGATCATTAGGCAGATGGGTGAGAAAGTCATGAATATCTGATGAAGGATGAGATCCAGTATGCAGGTTATGGGTTACTTGATCTAAGCTAAGGAGGGATCTCACAAGTTGATGGAGAACAAGACCTAAGGATAGATTGGGATCAAATGGTTTGAAATGAACTATCTCTATATGATTGATTATGCTTATTCTAGCTCTATATACTGACGCATGTAATGATCTGAACTGGGTATAACTTAAGTTTCAAATCGCTGCAAGTCATGATTGAATATTTATAGATCTGTATGCGGGTTGGCTTTGTTAAAAGCGCGTATGTACGTGAGTTCGGTTTTTCCAAGCAGCGTATGCACTTTAATACATGATTTTGATGATACAGTTGGTTCTGAATAGTGTTGCAGAGTTCAGGGTTCTACTCTGTGTTCTGGTGACTGGTTTGTTGACAGGGTTTCAGTATTGGGTATTGATGTTGCTAAGTGTTTGTGAGCTTCAATGATATTGATGGGTCCAGTATGAAAATTGGATGAAACGTGGCCTTCAGATTATAGAGTTGTGCTTCAGTGTATCCAGTCTGAAAATTTATGAAAAGTGGTACCTGGAGGGGAGAAGATTGTAGGTCGGTACCTACGTACTAGTATCTTAGCTAGTACAAGAACTATGGGGGTTGTAGCTCCTTTCCAGGAGAAGTTGGAGAACGAGAGAGGGTTGTAGCTCTCTATAGGTTGCAGCCTGCGTACTGGAAAAGGACTGCACCAGTACATTGTAAAAGAAGTTTCTTATTAAAGGAAGATAGAAACAAATTGCAGCAGG
>APFE031384575.1:0-42745 GCA_000404065.3 Pinus taeda | reverse complement strand
GGAGAGAGAGAGAGAGAGAGAGAGAGAGAGAGAGAGAGAGAGAGAGATGAAATGATGTGATGTGTGATGATGATGTCCAAATGAGGAGAGAGGTCACTCCTATTTATACAATTCGTTGAGGGTGAGGAGTCACGTCCATTGGGCTTTTTTAGCCTACATTTGACTAAGGTGGACCTTGAAAATTCGTGCATGAGAGAGAATAAATTCAAAATTCCACTTATGCTTGTCAAAATAAGATGATCTTTATTTCAAAATTGGATCTCTTGAAAAGAGGAATCCAATGCAATAATTATCTCCATAATATGAGCTGTCCTAGCTTGGTGTAATTTGGTCCTAGTTGCCAATTTCAACACACATACTACTATATAAAATCCTCCTCTTCAAAATTGAAGTCGAATCATTTGAAATAGTGAATCACCTAACAGACCATCTTGACTTGAGTCATTATCTTCAACAACTAATAATTCTTCACAAACTTTTATGAACCTTGAAAGAATAGTTTTTGAGACCTTCTTGCCTTCCTTCTCTTCTTGCTCATATTTTATCTATTTTCTTTTCCAAACCTTCTTATTCTTGTTTTCAATGTTTTCATTCGTGGTTTATTCCATCTTGTACCTGCAATGATGAACTATGTGTCCATAGTTATGACATTTGAAGCATTCAATGTCATCCATAGAGGATTCAATATGGTATCTGGAATTGTGATCAATATAGCCATAGTTATGACATTTGAAACATTCAATGTTTGGTCCATGTGGCATGTACTCCCTATTGACATGAACATCATGGAACCTATCTTGTGATCTTGTAAACTTTCTTTATGGATGATGATAGTACCTTCCAAATACTTCACAATCCCTAGCCATATGTCCATAGTTAGTACATAAAAATCAATAACCATTAAATGAACATGTGTACCTGTATGATTCATTTGGAGGTTGTTGTCCTTGATAATTGTAACTGTAAAAAATTTACAATCCCTAGCCATATGTCCAAAGTCAACACATGAAAAAAAATAACCATTAAATGGACGGACATACTTGGATGATTTATCTTTTCTGGATGGTTCATTCTTCTTCAGAGGCAGTGTAGTCTTATATCCTTTTCCTTTGACTGTTTTGGCATCATTCTTTGGAGTTGTAACTTTATTCTTAGGTTTATTCCTTTTCTCAATTTGACTTTGAAAACATGTGGAGATTGTACCTTCATCAACTAGAGCCTTACCTGCTTTTCTGCCTTCATCTTCGGCTGAGCCACTTCTTTATTTGTCCTGTGCTACAATTTCGTTTTTTGAAATTCCCGCAGCTTGTTAATCTCATTAAGAGTTGCATTAAGTTCTCCTTGCTTTTGAGAAAGCTCTTATTGAAACTAGATTTTCAAGATTTTTCTTCTTCTTTCTACTTCTTCAATATGTAGTTTTAGAAGAGTGGTATTTTCTACTTATTTGTTAAGTACATGTTTCTAGTCCTTCTACTTTTCCAGTTTCAATCCCGAGCCTAATTATGTCTGTTGAAGAGGTTTCTAATTCCTTTTTATTTTGGTCAACTGCATATATGCACCTTTGATCAAATTCCTTTAATTTGCTTGTCAAAACTTTCTTTTCAATTTCTGCTTCCTAATATCTGCAAAGGCTACATCAAGTTCTTGTTTCTTTTGATCGATTTATTTCTTGAGTGTGTGATTTTTTGTCTCCGTATTCTTCCATTTTGATTTTTTGACCTTTCTGGCTTCTTCCAACTGTACTCTAAGACTACTAATGTTTTTCTTGGATTCTTCATTTTTTGTATTGATTTTTTTAGCACACCCTTTTGTTATTTCCAATTTTTCTTCTAGAAATTTTTCCTTCTACCTTTCACTTTTAAGTTATTTTATAACCTTGATCACTTCATTTTGAAATTCAATCTTACTCATTCCTTCAACTTCTTCACTACCATCATTAGGATCTGCATTATTTTCAAGATCTATATCTTGACCTGCATGCTTCTTTGAGTAGAGATTATGGAGCCTTTCCCAAATAATTTTGGTTGTTGAAAATTGGCCAACTTTTTCTCTTAGATAATTTGGCAGAACATTAAGAATAATGTTCATGGCTTTTGAATTGTACCTTTTGGCTTCATCGGTAAATTTGTCTCCAAAAATAATAGAATTCCATACATCATGAGCTTGCAAATGTACTTCCATTCTAGATTCCCATATCCAGATCAAATTCGAGAGCTAGTGCACAATACTGATTTTCTTCAAATGTCACTGTACCTGAATCTTATTTTGTATCCTTGGAATTCTTGGAAACTTTCTTCTTTGATTTTCCCATCTCTATTCTTTGAGAGCTGCCTTCTAGCGATTAAGTTGTTATTGAAGGAACCAAGCTTTGACACCGATTTTTGGTTGTTGGAAATATTGAGGGGGGGGAGTGGGGGGTGAATTAGTATTTCATAAAAATTAGCACTTTATTAATCCTTTTCAGAGCATTAGTTAATATTCAGTTATTATTATTGTTATTCTTCAACTAATCATAAACAATAATCAATTGTAGACAACACCATACAACAATGCAAAAAGATAAAATAGAGGACACGAAGATTTTTAGGTGAAAAACCCGCTCCGGGTCAAAAACCACTAAACACTTCTTAGTAATTGTCTTCTCCTCCTCTTTAAAAAAAAAGTAATTACATCGAATTTTTTAGCTACAACTGAAGAAGTCCGAACCCCTTAATTCATAGGCGATGACCTATAGGATGATACTAAACCATAATAACATCTTTGAATCGAAAGGATGCTCCAATTCCCTATAAGTCAACCTGACGAGTGCCCATCATTGTACAAATTGCTACCATTGCAGGCCACTACACATCAATAATGAATCAATGCATTGTATATGAATAGATGAGTGTTTATGAGCTCACACAACTGGTTTCCATGATTATATAGAACTGCTTGTACTACTGCAAACGCTGAACCCAAATGTATGATAATGACATACTCCAAGATGCCTCAATTCATCCCTATGGCCTGCTACCAATGCTCTCAAACTCTTCCCACAGAGAGTTACCAAAATATTTCTTTTCATTGTTGGTCATTGCTCATACAATGCTATCCATCTTCACGTTAATAAATTGTACAACAAGATGATGTTCCTCTTAAGGGCCAACAATCTTTGGTGGCCAAGAGGACAAGGGAAAGATGAAGCCCAAAGTTGTGATGAAACTGATCTTTGCTACCCTAGCTTCATATGCTACTTTAATAGGCCAAAAAAAAAATCAGAGAGCTATAAGAGAATTCATTGAGTTGAATTGTGACGTGAGGAATAATTTAGATGTCCTTTTATAGTGTATGGTATGTCTAGTTAGGGATTTCACAAGGTATATGTTGGTTTCATTAAACTTCTAATAATATGTAGCTTGTAATTTAAGAAAAAGGAAAAGTTGTTTGCCTAAGGGAAAAAAAAATTGTTCCATATTGAAAAACTAAAGGATACACCCTAAATATAAAAAAAAATTATCATAATCATATCATTTTAATAAAAATAATGACTAACCCTTACTTTAAAAATTTGTCTATAAATATTTTCAATTCCATTAGAAATTTGAAATCAATGATGGGCTTATTTCATATGGTCCTACTTGGTTATGAAGTCAATGATTGGTTTATTGTCTTTGGTTCTTGAATTTATTCAACTTATATACAATAGGATTGCAGTGAGAATTATTGTCATATATTGACAACCATAGGTTAATTAATGATAAGGTGTCATAACACAATCCTTTGGGGTTTTAGCCCAGAAACTGGGGTCCCTAACTTCATATTCAATTTTCTCTCAAACCAGGAGGACTTATGTGGTGTTCCACATCGCAGCTAGAAAGATCTCGATGAAGAGAATCCAATAACATGGATATCCAAGTAAAACTCAAATATTTGGCCCTTCAAAAAACCTAGACAAAATCAGGGTACATCCTTAGTCCAAGTAACCCAAACCCTATGACTTGGGTTTTCAACCATCCAACAATGTAGCCTTCAACTTGATGTAATCTAGACAATTCTAAGAAGCGTTCATTAACTATTTGACATCAAATATTGGTGTTTTTAGCCAAAGTCAATCCCAATCAACTTCATGGGTTGACATCAATGACAACACCATCCAACAACATGAATAAAAGAAGAGTGATCCAAATTGTGCCTTGATGAGGAGGATGAGTGGCCTATATATAGGCATCTCAAGATCCCAAGAAAACGTATCTCATTACTGTGCCGACTTAATCATTTGGAGGGTTGACTTGATATTTTCGATGCCAAAAATTTAAATTTCAAAAACTGAAATTCCCTCTTTTTGGATTTGACTTGGAACCCATAATTATATTTATCATTTGTCATATGATTAGAGGGCTAAAATAAAATTATGAAGACTGACCATAGCTACAAAAATTCAAAATCGCAAACACCTATGAATTAAATGGTTGACCTTGGAAATATCACCTCCCCTTAGGGGTTAGAAGCACCTAATAATATTGATCAACTAAGCACCTCTAACAAGGTAGGGAAGACTTTTACAGGACTTGGTCTAGTTAGATATTTGAAGATTATCCCATTTTTATGTATTATTATTCCCTTAACTATTAAGTATGATCAATTATGATACATTTATGGTCATTTCCAATGAATGGTTGCTTTCACTTGAGTTTGAGATGATTATGCTAGGTGTTCCTTCACAGAGAAACAATGGCTTTGAGGGAACACCTATTCCATTCTTACTCCACATGATGCATAGGTTGTACTACACTTTACGAAAGTATAGAAGAACTTGTATATGTAGTGTTTCCCCTCCACAATAAATCGTTTGGCACTATGATGATTGTAGAAGTTTATTGACACCTTAGAGCACCCTTGGATGCTAAAACATTGATCTCATCTTGCTTAGTGTTGGATGTACTTGACGATTTACTCAATGGACCCAACATGCCCTCGAGACTAGCCTTGACATTTTTTGATGGATATGATCTGATCCAAAGTCCAAATCCTGATGATCATCCCTATGATGATTAGTGATGGAATGTACCACATAATGGATCCCCAATGCTAGAGATAGATTGAATCATGTTGTCTGATGCAGGACACCCAGAGCTTCCTTTTGGACACATGGAGATGTTTCAAGGCTTTATTCGGGAACTCTCCCTTAATTCATGTTTTATTATGATGGTTGGAGATACATCTAGCCCTCATCTTGTGTTTTTGGAGTTTTACCATCCCTAAAATGGTGCGATGTCATGCTTGGGAGGAGCTTCAACCCACGCGTGTGGGAAATTAATGGCTTATTTTATTGTATGGAGCTATTGGGTTGGTTCGTAACCCATTAAATTCATGTTCACTCAAAATTAAACTTGTCATATGGATTTTAAAGAAATTAATGGAAGCTATTGACCTCATATAAGCATAGGATCACTCCAATCCATTTATGAGACGGAAATGTTGGCCACACTACATCTAGTTAAGAAATGGAATTCTTACCTAATAGGGAGACATTTAAAGGTAAAAATAGATCATGATAGTTTAAAGTACAAATGTAATAATGATTATCTTTAGAATAGCAACAAACATGGGTTTAAAATATGATAATTTATGACTTTAAATTGCCTATAAAAAATGAAACAAAATGTGGTTTCAAATGCACTTTCAAGGAAAGAAGAAGACATAGAGGGCTTACTTTGTGTTATTTGTGTTCTACAAGATAATTTGGTAGAATAAGCAAGGATAAAATGGTAGGAGTAAGTAATGGAGGATCAAAAAGAGCATCAAAAATGGGTTCTCCAACTACTGAAGAACAACTTGTCTATAAAACAAAATAGAGTGAAACAACAGGTATATCAACATCACAATGAAATGAATTTTGAAGTGGGGAATTAGTTATTTTGATTGTGAAACCACATAAATATACGTCTCTCAAGAAGCAAAAGTAAAATAAATTAGCACCGAAGTACTAAGGTCCTTTTAAGGTGTTGCGGAGGATTGATAATATGACCTACAAATTGGAGTTGCCTCCATCTTCACATGTACATCCAATATTCCATGTTCCTTTCTTAAGAAAGTAAATTGGTGACAAGATCCCAATTTAAACTATCTTTCTAGATTTTGATGAAGACGAGAAAATCATACTAGAATCTTAAATTGTTATTGAAATAATGATCAAGAAAGTAAGAAATCAAACAATTAGCAAGAATATCATCAAGTTGAACAAGCTACCACTAGAGGAAGAAACATGAGAAGATGATTTCTTTATACAAAAGCATCCACAACTAATCAAGCATTGAGGGAAATTCTTATTTGATGGGGTGGGGCATGTTAAGAACTAGGTCATGGCACATTAGATTGCAATTGTTATATTATCATTGTCATCATTGTTATACACTAAAGAGACCTATTAGGAATAATTTCATCTTGTGCATTTTATATATATTGTAAAAGGAGGTTTCCACCACAAAGAGGTTTCTTATTCATTCACTATCTATCTTTCTCAACACATGGAATCATTTATTTCTTCTATTTTTGTCATATTTAGGATGTTTAATCCATAACACAAACCCTATCATATTTTCCTTCTTAGCATGAAACCCTAATCTTAGAATGTCTGCTAAAATTCTCCAAGAACCCTAGCACACAAAGACAAATATATATAATACAATAAGGAGCATAAAAGAGAGAGAAACCAGTGCACTCCACTCACATCTCTAATTCAAATATGTGATTATTGAATGAATGAATGAACTCCTTCCTCTATTTATATGAGAGGTAAGGGAGATCAATAATATAATAGTGATCCCAATACACTACAAGAAACCTATCCATAATAAGATAGCCCCACATGTGAATTTCTCCCTCTACAATTGACACATCTCAATCTCTAAGGTGAAGACATCCGACAAGTGAGGCTCTAAGGCATGAATGTTACTCAAGAATGCATAATGCTCCACCTCTAGAAGCCTCCAAAGCTCTAATGCTCCTTTGAGTCCATTGCACCTACATGATCGCTCCCTCAACCCAAAAATCCTTAATTCAAGCAAAATCCTCCATGAAAGAAACCAAATATTCCTCATACCATATAGGTTTCAATGCCCTCCTCTAGCCTTGCCCAATTCTCCTCCTCCAAAGCAGGTTGTCCTCCCAAGAAAGTTGCCCACTCTATATTTTCACATCATGAAGAATGTCATCATAATATTTAAGTCTCCAATTCTCCAAGGAATAATGAAAAATAAACATCCACACAAGGTCTAGTAATTAGAGAAAGACAAACCCCATGTGCATGTCTGTCATGATACAACCAAGTTTCATCCTACAACATGTACTCCATATCACATCAAGCATTCCCAAGCATGGTGCAAATAATTTCTAAGTAAACCCAAAAGCTAATAATTAGCCTCCAAGAGTTTGAAGGTGTCTTTAGTTGAGTTTTAAGGGATAAGTTTGATTAAAACTTTATTTTGTATTCTCCCATTCTTCATATTTTGAATACTTCTTAAGCCTTATCGAGCATATCTTATCTAATAACCTTCCAAATTTTCTTAAATAATTCAATACGTCCATCATTACTTAGACACTTCTCATTCTTATTGTTTTTGTGGGATCCTCTATGGTAAATTTAGCCTTGGCATATTAAGCTCAATGCTCCACACTTCAGGAAAAACCACCTTAAAAGCCTCTCATGATATGTTACATTATACTATCATAGGTTACTCGATAAAAATATTTTTAAAATGCAACCAAGGCATTCATCTAACCTATTTTAAGTCTTTAATGGATATTCCTTCTTGGTTTCTAAGTCCCACAGTCCTCTTTAATGCAATTTTGAAATTGAGAAAATATAAATAGTGTAGTTTAATCTCCTTTCACCTCTCGTAATCAAGCCCTAACCTTGGATCCACGAGTTCAACATCCTCCAAGAGTTTAATGTATTCCCCTTATTTGATTTCTTCCTCATATGACTTGACAAAACAGAGCTCTTCATTGAGGAATTTGCATGTTCGAGTCAACCTTTATCAAACCTATCATTCTCTTCTACATAGTCTTGTGACCATCCTTTGATAGCTAGAAAGGAATTTAGAGGTGGTAATCAATTCCTCCCAACATAAAATCGAACAACTCTCACCTTGTGGTATCAGATCCAAATTCTAGACATTAACCATTAGAGAGAAATGATCCTCAAAATCAAGATGAGAAACATAAAAACAAGAAGTTACAGGATCCAAATAGTCTTTAAGTGTCAGTAAGGAAACAATGGAGTCATGATAAAAATTTGTGCCCAACAATATTGTGTGAAGACTTCATCCACTAAGGTGAAAAAGGTAAATCTCCTCAGTAGCATAGATTCTATCATGTCAAGCTTGCACTATGTTTGCAACTCTTCACTTATTAGATTCATTGTAGTAGCACCCAAAATCAAAATATTTTTATTCTCAATTCATATAAAAGATTTAATACTTTCTCTTGCATTTATATCAAACCTCCTTTTTTATTGAATGTTAGGAATTTACTTACCTCCCTTGTCAACCTTCCACTTGGCCATACCAAAATCTCCAAGAAACACCTAGTAGGCATTAGGAAGCAGCCTACATAACTAATCTCATAAGTAGGTATGGTTGACAGATAATGATATAGCATAAATGGAATGGTGTTTTGTTAGTTTTACCCAAATAGTAAATGTGACCACAAAATGCACCTGAAAACTACTAATGTGGTACCACAATCCCATATAATAACCACCATCTTAGTTGTAACCACTTGGAATCACAAGTCAATATTACATTAATTATGCTAAAATAGATCAAGTTTCCTTATGTGTTAGGAAGTAAATTATCTGACCAATTCGATAAGCAAGGTCAGTTAATAAATAAAGATATACCATAAAAAAATAATGTTTTGTTAATTGTTAATTTTAGGTATGTTCTATGCTAGAGCAATTTATTTCAATTTCTTTTCCACATTAGCAATCACATCAGCATAAAGTAAACTGTAGATAGAACATATATATAAATCGTAGAAGACAAGCAAAGAAAAGAGGACACAAGATATGGCGCTAGCCAGGGACAAACCCCAATGTGGGGAAACCATTGATCAATTCTTCTTTTATGTTCTTCAAAGTTCAATAGAGAAAGTGAGAGAGATAGAACATTTACAATAGAAGTCAATCACTTTGACTTTTGATATCGGCATGAGATCAGTTGAAGACATATTGCTTCAATTAATTCTCTAAAGTGACTCGTTCACCTATCATAGTGCTGCATCTTGTCTATTTGCTGCACATTACCATGTGACACCTTGTTGTACTATCACATGTGTTGAACCTTGATGATTGAGCTACTCTCATCTTCATGCTACTCATCATGCTGCATCTTCCATGGTCTTATTCATCATCAAGCTGCCCATGCTCATGATCTCATTCATCATTATGCTGCCCATGGTCATATCATCATGCATCATTATGATGCCCATGCTCATATCATCATGTTGCTTATTATGCTGCACATGATCTCATACATGATGCTGCCTTCCTTCAGAGACAAATGATCTGGCCGTTCCGGCAGTTCCTAGTAGTTCTGGCTTTTCTGGTAGTTCCGACAGTTCCGGCATTTCCGGCTTTTCCAGCTTTTCTGGCTTTTCCGACTTTTCCAGTATTTTCAGCTTTTCTGGCAGTTCTGGCTTTTTCTGGCAGTTTCGGTTTTTTCGTCAGTTTCATCTTTTCCGACTTTTCCATCTTTTCCAGCTTTTCTAGCGTTTTTGGCTTTTCTGGCATTTCCAGATTTTCCGGCGTTTCCAGCTTTTTTGGCAGTTTCGACTTTTCCGGCAGTTCCAGCTTTTCCATCTTTTTTGGATTTTTTAGCTTTTCCGGCTTTTTCGATAGTTCCAACTTTTCTGGCAATTTCGGCTTTTTTGGCTTTTCCAGTAATTCCATCTTTTCCGGCTTTTCCGACTTTTACTTAGGATCTCAACTCCTACTAAAACCCAAAGACAAGTAGAGAGAGGAAGAGATCCAAGTGTGTGTAGAAATGACTTGAAGTCCTCTTCTATTTATACTAAAACATAGAGGTTGAATAGACATGACTGTTGGGAACAAAACACTGTGGACAATCCGGATCACACCATTGCAAAAAACTTCCACAGAAGCCTAAAATCAAACTTCATAAATACTTATCGGAATCAGATGATCTTTAGATCAATCCTACACCTCTCAATGAGAGGGATCCAATAAAAATATTATCTGCCATAAATAATATGACCCACATGGAGTTTGACCCTAGTTTCCAATTTTAACATTAATTGTATCCAAACCATAAATGTGAACCACAAAGTTCACTTAACAATCATCAATGTGATACCATAAATCCATATGATAACCATTAATATGAATTATAAATACTTATAACCTTAAAACTAGATACACAATATATAAATATCAACTATGTTTAACATCCATTTCCCACATTCACAAGTACCATACATACTCTTCAAATTATAAGAGCTTATAATATAGAAGGAATTTAACAAGGCAAATGACATGAAATTTCTTTCTAAATACAAGAAAGTTGATAACGATTCTAGGAATGCCTAGGTAATTTTAAGAATCTAAAGAGACTTAAATGAAACAATACAAGGAATCAATCGAAATTATTGATATCAAACATGACAGTGGCTACTTGGTGGTCAATAGTCATTCTCTCTCCACATTCTAACCTATTTTTTTCACTTGAAGAAATCATGCCCGGAGCAGCTCTCAAACGTACATAGTCCTGCTTGAGATTGGACCACGAGACCTGTGGGGAACAAACCTCCCCACCTAACCATTGGACCACATCCTTCTAACCTTACACTTTTTATTATGATGATTAGGATGAAAAACTTGATATTTGCAAAATCGTAGTTGTGACAATACTGAGTGATTATTACATGGCATTTTAATTATTTGTTTGTTTGCTAGCGATTGAGGTTTTATTTTCATGCATTCTCTTTTTATATACTTCTTGAAGATCCCTCTCTCCCTTGTGAAAGATTACATTTTCATATTCTTGGATTTTTTAGAAGCTCTCCTAATTTGGAGGTTTCTTGTCAAATTTAAAATTAGGGAGAAGAATGATTTGGGCACTAAAACCTACACTCTTTTATATTTTCCTTTTTATATTTGTACACAACACAAATTAAAAATTTCTTTGTAGTTTTAGCTAGGAAAAAGAATATTTCATCCCTTATTTTTATATAGGGTAATTTTAGAGTATATTATCCCTTATTTTGATATATAGGTATTTTAAATTATTTTTAAATATTTTAAATTTTAAATTTTAGATATTTGGTATATTTACTTGGTTTTATATATTAATTTAATTTACAGGGTTTGATGATGTAATTTAATATTTGATAAGGCATAGTTACTTTGTTGAAGCATCTAAGACTTGGGCATAACAGTTGCTTCATCCAAGTTTTTAGGCATCTCCATAGTTCCCAGGGTAGTTCATAGTTCCCAAGGTAGTTCACAATTCCCAAGAAATTAATTAAAACTATTTTAAGATATTATTTATGTACAAAGGCTTATTGTGCCATGCCATGTCCTATATTTTGGAGAGCTCACCTTGCTTGCACATTTTGAGGCATATACCACATCATTTGAGGGAACGCCCACCTTGGAGATTACATCATGGATTTATTTTGGCACATGTGGGCTTATTAGGATCTCCCATAACTAAAGGAAGTGATTCACGTGATTTGAGGAGGATTTCTATATGTTGAATATTTCACACTTGTGTTTTTATAGTTGATTTGGATGGCTACCCCCTTTTGAAGGGTTTTACTCATGATTTATGGGTCTTTTTCACCTTAGAGGACACCAAGTAGGGTTATTTTCATAATTTGATGATATATCCCTTTGGAGGCTAGATATTGCACCTTGGATTCTTCTTTCCTCTCTGACGAATACACCCCTCTTTCTTGGTGCTATTTTACTTGGATTGTTGTACATGTGGCTTAACCACCTCACTTTTATTGTATTTTTTGCTAGATATTTGGAGGAGAATATTATTTTATCCCCCAATGGCTAGATCTAAGGATCTCACATGAGATGTTGTTATATTATTATAAATGAAATTAGAAATACTCTATCAAAATAGGTGCCTATAACATGCCCCGTTGCCACCCATATCCCATACCAAGGGTATAAGAGAGTGTTACTATGATTGACCCAACCTCCATCGTTATGTCATAAAAATGGGGTCATAAATTTTTCCATTTATCAAACTCCTTGAAATCCAAAATAAACATCGAAATTGCATTAGTCTCATCAAGACCTTTCTGGTGATATAAAATTTGCATCAATTTGACTCGGATCAAAATATATGGTCATTTAAAGATTTGGCCAATAACCTCTTGTCGCATCGTCTAGTTTTTTCCATGTGGCACACCACCTTAATGCCATGTTGGGTCCACATCCACATGTTGCACATCATCATTCCACCATGAATAGTCTAGATATGTTACCCAGGCCTTCTATGCCCAGGAACAAAATCCATGTCCCTTTTCTTGTTATACCCTTGTTGAAACGTTGAGATATAGGGATGATGTCATTCTAACACTCCCCACCCTGTGACAAAAACTAAACCATTTTCCACACTTCACCCTTCTTAGAACCCTAATATTACATCAACTCTTTGATAATTTCTCACTATACCCTTCACATAATCGTTGGGATGACATCAACTCTGAGGTAACATCATGCTCACGCCTTCCTGCCTCAGAACAAAAACCCCAAGAAAAAAATCATTATGACCCTTGCAAAAATGTTAGGACGATGTCACACTGACATCACCCAATCTATGCGGCCTCCTCTAGGAGTGCCACATGTCATCTATTTTTGGCCCACTTGGCTTGATCCATAAATTATCGTGGATATTCCACTGGACATTTCGTCACAATAGATATGATTAAATTTTATTTAAAATATGAAGTTCTAGAATATTACAGTTTTATTAAATTTCTAGATTCATAGATCTATTGTTAATAGTGCATGTATTTGAATTAAAACTATGCACAAAATAGATAATGGAAACATAAAATATCGGACACAAATTTGACACAAGATATGCTCTGGGAAACCCTTTCGAGAGAAAAACTCAGCTGGAAGTTAAGGTTGCTTTTCTCTCTTTCTCTGGATGGAAAATATGTCTACAAGTACAAAGAAGTATGGAATTTGGCTTGTGGGTTGCTACAATGCACAAATCCTCTTTGTGTTCTATATCTCCTATCCTTCCTGGTTATGTTTTCTCATCTGCATAACAAATGCACTCGAAAGAATGGAATCCCTTTTCCTCCTAGTGGCCAGGTTATAAGACAACTCGATAGCCCATTAGTGGTGAGGTATGACTACCTCAACTATTAATAGAGTTAAAATATTGTCTCTTCTAGAGTCTTCTACATCATAATCACGTGGCTAGCCCCTTTTTTCATGAATAATGGGGGTTGACATGGCATCCTCCCAAATTATGGTGGTGAAAACAGGAGGGTCAACTTTTGAGTGGCATAAATTTCACATACAAAATATGATTGACATAATTCTTATGCTGGTGGAAAGTTCCTTTGTGAAAAATAGCATGAAAAGGTGTTGTGCTAATGCAACAAAGTTTTATCCCCAAAAAAACATCTTTTGATTCCTCAAAATGCTCCCATAAGGTTTCAGACCATGTTTTGCTAAACTGAGTCTTGTCGGTAAAACACAATCTTGTGAGGTTATTCCTCCACTTTTTCCACTCTGAAAGCATTGATATGGATGACAAACATTATAATGAACCTCATTGTACTCTCTGTCGAACATTTTATGACAATCTAATAAGAATAATAATTTCAAATGGTTTCCCCTATAGTGGCTTTTTCCCTAGTCTTTGACCAAATATGGTGTCTCTTGTTTATGTGTTGATTATCTCCTTTGTCATTGCATTTATTGTTTTATCTTCAATTACTGTTGATTGGAAATATTGGAAATATTAACTATTGTAGAAAGGTTTCTAATTGAAGAATTGAATTGAACTAAAGTAATTGAAAGAGCATAGAGGAGTGTGAAATTTAAGAAGCATACAAAATTGCACCCAAAATTGTCCAAAGAACAAGTTCGTTGCTTCTTGCCCATTGATGGTCTTTTTACAGGGCATCAAAACACACATCTTGTTGAACCTTTCAACTACCATGGATAGGTAGCCATGTCGCTTCCTAATTTTTGGTAAACCTCCCACAAAGTCCATGGAAATGTTTTCCAAAGGATGAGTGGGTACAGGTAAGGGATGATATAGACCATGTTTCATGTTACTAGCCTTGTTGGTACAATAAAGCATACATCATCTTATGAACCTAGCTATCTTCTCTTGCATCTTGGGCCAATACACATACCTCTACAAGTTGGCCATGGTATTCCCTACACCAAAGTGACCTGCAACCTTGGAGGTATGAGCCTCTCTAACCAGCTACAACCACTCACCTTTAGGAACACTTAACTTATCCAACCTGCAGAGCAACCCATCCTAGAGATGGTAGTCAACAATGTTGTCACCATCGTGCACATGACTCTAACTCTACAACATTTGAAACACCTCCTTGAAGTCCCCATCCTCTAAATATGATTCTTTGTATGCATGATGGGTGAATGGATCCATGTGCATAAGAATTCCCAAAGTTATGATATTTGATGTGGGTGGCCTTGAGAGAATCCCAGGCAACTTGTTTGTGCTTCCCTTCTTGTACTTGATCACCAAATGAAATTGTTGTAGAAACCCTATCCACTTGTAATTCCTAGTCTACTGTAGCTTACTTTGGGACTGCAAGTACTATAGTGGTTAGTGACCTATGTGGATTATTATATCATTTCCCATCAGACAATGCTTCCACTTCTTCACAGCTTGCACCTGGGCATAGAGCTCCTTATCATAGGTAGGGTAGTTACTAATTTCCCCATGAAATAATTCAGAATGGTAGAATACAGGTCTTCCTCCCTGCATCAATGCCACTCCCATAGCATATACACTCACATTTGTTTCCACTTCAAAGGGATACTAGAAGTTTGCTAATGCCAGAACTAGTGCTTGACTTATTTTCGTCTTTATCTCCTTGAAAGCCCTATGTTGACCCTTCCCCCACTGAAAACTCTTACCACTTGTTGTTATAGTGTGGAGCAGTGCTAATATCATTGAAAACAAGGCTATGAATTTCCTGAGGTATTGTGTTGCCTTGATGAAAATCCTAACCTCAAAAACATCAGTAGGCATTGGCCATTTCTTGATGACCTCCATCTTGTCAGGATCTATCTTAAGCTCTCCTCGACCTATCACATATCCCAAATACACCAAATATTGTTGCACAAACTCACACTTCTTGAGATTTGCTAACAGTTGGTGCTTCATTAATGTCTCTAGCACATGTGTCAAATGTGAGATGTGCTCCTCCTAAGTAGAATTATATACCAGTATATAATCCAAATAGACAATAAAAAATGAATCTATAAAATGGCACAGTACATCATACATTAATCTCATAAACATAGATGTTCCATTACATAGGCCAAGTGGCATGGCTAACCACTCATACAGATCTTGTCTAGCTTTGAAGGTAGTCTTCCATGTACCCTCTTCTTTGACTTGAACCTGGTGATATCTAGACTTTAAGTCCAACTTGGTGAAATACTTTTCTTGTTGCAATTGATATAGAAAATCATCTATCTTGGGAAGAGGGTATCTATTCTTAAGCATGATTTTTTTTAACACCCTGTAATCTATACACATTCGCCAAGTCTTGTCCTTCTTTGGCACAATGATGGCGGGTGACCCACATGGTGATGTAGTTGGTTGAATGACACCCTGTTCAAGTAGTTCTTGCAGCTATTTCTTCACTTAACTTGGTTCTATAACATATTTCCTATACAGCCCAATGTTTGGCAATGGGGACTCTAACAATAGTTGGATCTTGTGTTCCACTTCCCTCTTAGTTGTTAGCCCTTTAGGCTCTTGAAACACATCTTTATATGCTTATAGAAACTATTCTAGTTGTTGTTTATGTTTCTTAGTACACCTATCCAGGGATTTCTTGCCTCTTACTGACTCTTCTACATTTTGATTTTCTCTTAAGAACAATAAAACATATTTCTTGTTGGAACTGATCAATTTCTTGGCTTGGCTAGCACTTACGAGTGAAATTTTCAACTTGCCCTTGTGTGTATTGATGATGATTGATTTTCCATCCTTGACAAGCTGATATTGGTTAGCTCTCTACATGAATGTTGCATCTCGCATGTACATGTAGGGACTTCCAAACATGACTCCACATACATCAAGGAGAACCACATCTAGTTTTACTTCATCAATAAAATCAACATTGATGGCAAATCTGATTTTGAATTGTTTTATTACCTTCAAATCTATATCCTTATTTACCCATCCCAATGGCTATGGGTTTGGATTATCACGAACTTATAGACCCAACTTCTTAAGTAGCTCCACTGCAATGAGATTCACCTACGATCTAGAGTCAAACAAAGCATCAATCTTTGTCTTCACGACCTGTATCTTTATATGGAAGAGTTTGGTCATTTATTTATCTTCCTGTTGCTGAAGGTTAGTCAGATTCACCTCCTTTTGCACTGATGTACAAACAATATTCTCATACACATATGAGTTTCTTTGAACTTGGTTGCTCGAATATGTGGCCATCAGATTCCTCTTCTTATTATATATTTTTTTTGTTCTTTGGGTTTAGCTCTAGATGCAACTTCTATCACTTCTCCTCTGTATGGCCATCAATATTACAGTGGTTGAGTGGTTGTTGGGTTATTTGTACTGGTATGTTGTGGCTATCATATTTTTATCTTTTCCCCCTTTTTTCTTCTTTTGTGTTTCTTTTTCCCCTTCTTAGAAGCGTCTTGTTTCTCCTTCTACTTTGATCCACTTGATTACGCTCTCTTCATGCCTATGTTCTCCACATATTGTGCCTGTACACAAGCCTCGTCCATTTATTTGGGCTTGAACAACATCACTTGCTCCTATAGATGATGGTGTAGACCCCCCAAATACTTGATTACATCTGGGTTCTTTAGGGAGATACCCAACATTATGCACATCTTTTTGAACTATGTGGTGTACTCCTACACGATTTGCCCCCACTTTTGCCTAAAATAGTGTCACCGAATCCACTGGTCCTCTATGTACCTAATAGGGTAAAATTTTTATTTAATGAGGGTTTTCAAGTCCTCCCACTTAGTCATTGGAGGCTCTCCCTCCACCCTTAGGTTCTTCGTGTGGCTCTCCTACCAATTCATGGTGTGGCCCTCTAGTTTCAGTTGCACAAATGAGATCTTTTGTTCCTCAACTTTGTGGATGTTGAAATACGCTTCCAGTTGTTGCAACTAGTGATACATCTTCACAGTGTTTATCTCGCCATGGTGTGGCTTGATATTGAACTTTGCTTCCATTTTAAACAGGGGTTATGAAATATTCAAGGCACTTGAACTGGATTGATCTTTTATGGTTTCTTTCTTTGGCTGGCTCTTCATTTCTTCCTGATCTCTTGATGCCCCTTCTGATTTTTCCTCTACATTTGAACCCCTGTCTTCTCAAAATATCCTAAGCTTATTTCTCAAGGCCGCCATGAGAAGATTTACATTACGATTTATATCAGTGACTTGTTGTTCTAGCTATGAAAACCTCTCCTCTAAAGGATCATGAAGGTTATTCACATATTTTTTGACCATGATTAGGGTATTTTGACTTTTCACCCAGTTGATCTAGATCCCCTATAAATCTCCACAAAATACCCAAAGAAACCTGCTCTAATACCAATATGATCCATAAACTATCATGGGTATTCCACTCGACAGTTCATCACAACAATTTTATTATATTTTTCGATCTGTAGATCTAATGTTAATATTTCATGCATGCAAATTAAAATTATGTATAAAATAGAGAATGGAAAAATAAAATCTTACACACACATTTGACACTAGATATGCTCTAGGAAACCCTTTCAAGAGAAAAACCCAGCTGGAAGGTGAGGTCGCTCTACTCTCTTTCTCTGGATGGAAAATATGGCTGCAACTACAAAGATGTATGGCCTATGGCCCATGAATTCCTACGGTGCACAATTCCTGTTTTTATTCTCTATCTCCTATCCCTCTCGGTGATGTTTTCTCATCTACATAAAAATTGCATTCGAAAGAATGGAATCCCTATTCCTCCTAGTGGCCCGATTATAAAACAACTCGATAGCCCACTAGTAGTTAGGTTTGACTACCTCAACTCTTAACCAAAGTAACAATATTGACTCTTCTAGAGTATTCTACATTATAATCACATGTATAGCCTAATTTTTCATGAATAATAGGGTTTTACGTGGCATCATCTCGAATTATGGTGGTGAAAACAGGAGGGTCAACTTCTAAGTGGCATAACTTTCACATATGGACTCTGATTGATGTGATTCTTATGCCATTGGAAAGGTATCTATGTGTAGAATCGCATGAAAATGTGTTTCACTAAAGATACAAAGTTTACCCCCCCAAAAAATTCATTTTATGCCTTAAAATTCTCTTGGAAGGTTTCAGACTTTGTTTTGTCAAACTAGGTCCCACCGGTAAAAACAATCCCGTGAGTTGATTCCTCCACTTTTTCCACTGTAAAAGCATCAGGATGGATCAAAAAAATATAATGATCTAACCCAAATCATGTCCCAACCAAAGGGCTAGTTCTTAAGTCCATGTGTCATGCCAATGTGGTGCCACATCAACCTTATTACACGTCGTTTGCCATCGTGGCCACGGTCCTGTTAGAAAATCAAAAAGGTGAAAAGATACTCTCTTATTGATAATTAGTTGTGATATATTTGAATTCTTATTGATTTTATTATTTTCCTTATTATATTAGTTCATAAAGAAATTTCCAAAACCAAGACACAAATATCGGGGACACTAGATATAGGCACTCAATCAAGGCTCAAACCCCTATATAGGGGAAAACCCGATCAAGAAGTCTTCCTTTACTAATTCAAATTAACATGGACCAAGACCCTATACAAATAGACTTTACTCCTCCACTAGGCCAACCTTCTAAGGTGATATATTAGTTTCTTCTTATCTAATAGCTTCAATCCAGTAATTCAACTTCCTAGTTGCAGAATTTCGACCTCCCAAATACTACATAATTTCCCCCCCTTCCAGTAGTTACACAAATTCACACGTGTGGGAAAAAGAGAGAAATTTTTAATCTTTTATGCTTGAGAGAGACCTTATTCTTCTTCGTTATCATTCTTCTCATTATTCCTTGAAATTCACAGTTTTTTTAAGCCCATAAATTGAAGATCGAACTTGTTGAGTGAATGACAAATGAAGTCAAGTTGTTGTCCTTATATATTGATTCCGCTGCCCATTTTTAGGCCGACTTGTCTAGTTTTGAGGACGAATTGGTGGAGGAAGCCTAAAAGACTAATTTTAATATAAAATAAATTTATTTCTTGACAAATAATTCCCAAGAAGGGTTCTTTACATTATGACATGGACAAGGACACTTGACATAAACCCTAGAAGCCTATGATGGAGGCTTTGACCTAAAAATAATTGACCCAAGCATGAAACCCATGCTTTAATAAGTCAATATTAATAATAATAAAATTTTGTTTTCTTTAATTTAACAAATACATTATATTGTGACTTAAATACATTTATCAAGACAGAACCTAGTTACATTCTTCAACACTCCCACTTAACTAGGGAGGTATTCATAACTGTATAGAGGTACATGGAAGATCTCCAAAATGAACTACAAAAAGTTCAGGAACACTCAGTGCCACAAACTAGATACCTGACCAGGGTTATCTATCAAAGTGGGACTAAGATTGACTAAAGTTTTCAGTGAGTCTAGGTACCATCAGGCTTACTAACTAACCATCAACCCAAGGATCTATATGAATATCCAAGGCCAGAGCTACAAAAACAATGCCACCCTCCCTCTTTAGGATCTAGACATCAACACACATGTTATCTATATTTCCTCCCAAGCATATGTCATTAGATGCTTAAAATTTCCCTAATGGAGATATATCAATTTCTCTAAGCATGATTCTCAAGTGTTCATCCTTCTTCATGGAGAGATTTACCTATACAAACCCCAATCAATAATAAACTTTCAAATATATATAAGTAAACACAAACCTTCAGGGTCCTCAATAATCTTGATCCTCCTTTCATCATCAAGTTATTCATATATAATTTTCAGAAGCTTTCTTCTTCTTTGATTTCTTCAACAACACCAAATACATCCTTAGATCTTCTCAAGTCTTTTGTTTTCAACTTCATATCCATCAATAGTACTTTTTCTTACTTCAAGTTATTATTTGTTATAATATTCCCTACCTCTTCAATGGGTAGATGTATCTTTTATTCTATCCTAACTCCCTCTCAACTTAGGGATATTGACTGTTTCCTTCTTCTATAACATCGGAGAACCTTTCATGGCTTCATCCCTTCTTAAGGCATCAAGGTTTATATAACTTCCTTCATCATGATTATTAATATCATTCGAGCATATTCATCATCTTGAAGATTACGTACCTACAAAACTTTAATACCAAGTACAACCAAATACAAATATATAAAAGCATGAAGTTAATTATGTCAATATAATGGAAGCATCAAAACACTCAAACTTTTGACATCAAATACTGGAACCTAGTTACGAGACACATAAGCTAGACATCAACTTCTTTCTAGGGTTTTTTCATAAACCCTAGATTTCATCTTCGAGAAAATTAATCAAGATATTAGTCTCATTATATCTATGGCATCAATATTAAGTTCCGAATATATGGAAGCTTCTTTTATGATATATTTCAAACCCTAGAATCCATATTCGAGACATAAAGCCTTAGATATCAATTCTATAATGCATCTAAGGGATCAATAATTTTTAGAATTTATATGTTAGACTCTACTAGGATTTATTTCAAACCCTAAATTTTATCAACAAAACTAAATCATATTGGAAATAATGTCATTGTATCCTAGAATTCACAAACTATGAACATCCATTATTAGGTTAGCATATATATATCTAGAATTTCATAATCATGCACTAGCATATCATAGAAATATCTACTAGGAAGACCCAAGACAGAAACATCAATACATCAAAATTAGGTATACAACAATTTCATTGAGGGTAGGGTTTCAATTAGATTGATATACGCCTAGGGTTTCATTCCTAGAATCTTACTTACAAGGACTTTGTTCACAAACCCTAATTCACCAAACCCTAAAGATCTAGGGTTTCAATACATAGTATAGACATTAACAGAAAACCCTAAAGGGCTATGGTTTTTATCATAACAATACCAAAAAATCAAAAGAATGGGAATTCTAGATTTCATTAACAACCCTAAGTAGACTAGGGTTTCAACATTAGCATCAACATACATTTAAGTTAGTGTTTTAAGTGGACCTTTTTAGGGTTTCACAAATAATAATGCAATGAGTGTAGATTCAATCTAATGATTAATCACCCCAACAAGAATCTTTGTGATTCAAATCCCTAGACTTAACAATTTTAGTAATGTAAAGTAAATTTAAAATAGAATGAACATACCTTTTATGAAGTGAACTTTATAACAATTTTTATAGTCTAAGGCATACCTTTGATTTGTTCCTTATCAAAATTTGTAGGACATCAAATCTTGATAGGTTTCAATAGAACTTCTTTCATGCTTCAAGTTTATCCTTTGAAGTCTCCTCCATAACCCTTGAGCAAACATCAAGATTTCCTAGCCAAGAAAAATAGAAAGAGAAAGTTTATTAGCATACAATACAAACATACTTTTATATGAGAGAGAAACCAAGCACAAAAGAGAAGACAAGGAATAATTATCTTTTGGTAAATCATGGAGGCTCCCTATTAATCCAATATTTGAAGGATACCTACAACTTATAGAAATTTAAAATGTCTTAACACAACATGTTAGACCTACAAACTTTAGAAATCAAAACATAAAGGAAATTTAGAACTTAGAATATAAGAGCAAAGGAGGATATGTGAAAGGGAATACTTAGTAGTATAAGTCCTTGACTTCTGATTCTTCTTCAGTCTTTTATTTCTTAGATGGAGCTTCATTAGTGACATTTTCTTGATCCCAATTTCACTTCTTATTTCTTGGATTCTTAGGACAATGACTCTTCTAATGTCCCATCTTGTGGAAATTGTAACATTCAACCTTGGATAGGTCCATTTTCTTCTTTGGTCCTTTGAACTTCTTAAAGGTTCCCTTCTTCTTGAGATGAGCATAATAAGCATTCGAAGTGTTTTCTTCTTCATTTTCCTTCTTATTTTTTACCATCGATATTATGGATTCTTCTTGACTACATGCATTCCATTTTTGTTCAAATGTTGGAGTATCCTTCCAACTGTTATGTTCTGATGCAAAATCACTCCAAGATTTAGGTAGTCCTAAAGGGGCAGTGATTACGAGCTCCTTCTTTGGGACAAATTCATCTATTGTTTTGATTTCATCCTTGATTCTAGATATCCTTATTAAATATGATGAAATAATATCACCAATTTTCATCTTAATAGATCTTATTTCATTCTTGAGGCTTGGTATTTGACCAATGTTCTTTATTGTGAATAACTTGGAGAGAGCCTCATATATTTCTTGAGCAAAATTTATGTTTGATATATACGAAATTAAGTTATCCTTAACTCTATCCACTATTAGATTCATAGATATGATTTCAATTTCTCTAAACTTCACTTTCTCTGCATTACTTGATTCATCAATAGGATTCTTGACTTTTACTTGAACAAGATATAAAAAAAAAAATTGAGAATGCAATATATTCTCTTTTTCCAGGCCCTGTAGTTGGAGGCCCCTTCTAATTTGTTTTCTCCCTTCATTGATTTTGTCATTATTCTTGTAAATAGTAGGCGTGTCTTCTTGTGTGATCCCCCTTTTAATGTTCCTTTTCTTGAACTCCTTTTTTTTTTCTTAATAGATCCTTTAACCTGCCTTTTTCTTCCTTCTTCACCTTAGCTCTGATACCATGCTAGAAAATCAAAAAGGTAGAAATATTTTCTCTAGTTGATAATTACTTATGATATCTTTGAATTCTTATTAATTTTCTTACTTTCCTTTTTGTCTTAGTTCATCAAGAAATTACCAAAAACAAAACACAAAGATCAGGGGCACCAGATATAGGCACTCATCCAGGGCTAAATCCCCTATATATGGTAAAACCCAGTCAAGAACTCTTCCTTCGTTAATTAAAATTGAGATGGACTAAGACCCTAGACCATTAGACTTTCCTCCTCCACCAATTCCACCTTCTAAGATGATATAGTAGTTTCTTATTATCTAGTAGCTTCAATCCAATAATTTGACACCCCAATTGCATAATTTCATTTCCCAACAATAGAATTTCGGCCTCCTAGTTACTACATAATTTTGGCCCCCTTCCAGCAATTGTACAACTTCACATGTGTGGAAAAAAGAGAGAAAAATTCGATGTTTTAAGCTTGAGAGATACCTTCTTCTTCTTCATTATCCTTCTTCACCTTCTTCCTTGAAATTCACACTTTTTCTAAGCCCAAAAACTACAGATCGAACTTGTTGAGTGAGTGACAAATGAGGTTGAGTTGTTGCCTTTATATAGTGATTTTGTTGCTCAGTTTTAAGCCAACTTGTCCAATTTTGAGGTTGACTTGGTGTAGGAGGTCTAGAAGACTAATTTTAATATAAAATAAATTTATTTCTTGAAACATAATTCCCAAGAAGGGTTTTTTACATTATGACATGGACAAGGACACTTGACACAAACCCTAGAAGTCTACAACGGAGGCTTTGACCTAAAAATACTCAAGCATGAAACCCATGCTTTAATAAGTCAAATTTAATAATAATAAAATTTTATTTTCTTATTTTAACAAATACATTATCACTTAAATACATTTATGAATATCGAACCTAATTACATTCTTCAATAAGTCCCACCATGCTCTCTCCCCTTTGTATATCATGACTTTCCCATTATAATTAAACTTGTTTATTTATGGCTAAGTTATGCATTTTTACTTTCAAAGGTTCATTATCCTTGACCCATTTTCCCCCGACTGAAACTCTTGGTATACAAAGGAAAACCTCGAGGTCTTCGGCTCCGTGATCTCTGGACAACAATATGCCCTTCATTTATTAACAACTTCTTGATTCTCTATCTTGACACTTAAAAAGACTCACTCCCCATCCAAAGGGCTCCCCAAAATTTATTCCTACTGCTCATAGGAAAACCTCGGGTTCCATCTAATGATCATAATAGGTCAGTCACGCTAAAGGTCTGGATTTAAACATGGGACCTCCCCACTCCCCTTGCTGATTTGGTAGGGGATGGGATCCACTATTGAAGTTCTTACTCATGGTTCTGATGCTCCCATCAATGGCTTCAATGTGCCTTGACTCTTCAATGGCCATGATCAAAATGCAGGACCCCCACTTCCCCATTGTTGAAATGCAAGGTGGGGTCCGCTATTGTTGTCATCAATATCTGTTGTTGATTTTTAACACACACACACACACACACACACACACAACACACACACCACACACACACACACACACACACACACACACACACACACACACACACACAACACACACATATATATATTATATATATAATATACATATTATATAATATACATATTTATATATATTACATTATATATATATATATACATATATTATATATATATATTACATATATATATATATATATTTTATATATAATATAATATATTTATATATATATATATATATATATATATTATATATATATATCTATATATCATGTCATCATATCTATAGGGAAACAAAATCAGTGGTTGAAACCCTTTCTAAAGTAGGTGCTCAACAAGCTATGGGTACTTGGAAGATCAAATAAAGGATAGGAATATCTAAACACCACCACATGCCCTTCATAGAGGATCTGCAGTAGGAGCATCCTATGTGTTGGAGAATCTTGTAGGGAAACTATTTAAACCAATTCTCCTTATCCTTAACAATTTCTTGTGAACTTTAGTTATCTTCTTATTGCTATTTATTATATATTTTCGTCAAAATAATTATCAAGAGAAGAAATAATAAAGATGATAGACACAAGAAGTAGGCTCCAAACCAGGGAAAAACCCCTCCAAGGGAAAACCCATAAAGAATCTATCTTCTTATAAAATTAGTTCAAATGATAATTCCAAGACCTACTAATAAAGTCAAGACCTCCTCCAAGCACCAAATCATCCCTCCAAGAATCGATTTTATGCTAGTCAAATATTGACCAAGTCAACAAAGTTCAAACCTCTTTGTTTTGCTTTTCTTCAAAATTTCGGTCTTCTATTTTAGATCTGCAACTTTGGCCAAGAAAAACCCTAGCCTTTTGCATGTGTCAATCTTTCAAGAGATCTGGCTTTAAACAAGTCAAGCTCTTCAAAGTCAACGGAAGTAAAACCTTCTTCAAATTTCTCCAATCATAGATTTCAACCCTTACTTCAAACTTGCAACTTCGACCTGCAATAATTACAGAAACCCTAATTCCTTCTCATGTGTGAGTAGAATAGTGCACAGAAATTAGAATTTTGGTTTTCTCCTTGAAGTGCTTCCTTCTTCTAGGTCTTCGCTCCTTCTTCTTGTATTTTCTTTCTTGAGATTGAATTGTAGAAGTGTGTCTCAAAATGATGTCAAGTAGTTTCTATATATATATGCTTCTGTAGAGGTCAAATAACCTCAAACTGGGTTGGCTTCCTCTAGTAGGGTCGACTTGGTCTTAGAGGTCACTATTAACTTTCTAGACTCAAACATAATAATGTTTGCATGTTACAAATTTCCCAATAAGACCTTATACAAATCATAAATACTCTCTTGACTCTAGAAAAATATTCTTTTGACTTGAAAAACCCTAGGAGCATCAAATGTATGCTTGACCTAGTTGACAACCAAAATGATGCATGAAACCCATGCTTAAAAAAATAATATTTCTTTCTTATTCCTTTTCTTGTAACATAATATATACATAATGACATGAGTACAATGACAATTATGAAGACCAAAACTAGTTACATTCTCCAATACTCCCTCTTAACTAGGGAGGTATTCATAATTGTACCACCAGTACAAGGATTTTCTCAAACTGAAGAGTTCTCATAAGAAGAGTCGAATTGCGAAGCCATCTCTAAGCATCAATATCATAACCAGTATTGTAAACATAGTAAGGCCTTAAGTTGACAAGCTCTATTTATATCAAAGCATAATGTTGGGAGGCTTCATGTGAGACACCACACTACCTGTCAAGGTACATACCCCATTTGGATGTTCACAAGGTATGTCCTATTAGGACTATTCTTATCTTGGATTTCAATAATCAAAGAATATCAGTCCTCTTCACCCAAGTTGTCTTGGATACTTGTAAATTCTCAAAGAGTGTCAGTCAACAAGACAACTTCCTATCTTGGATTCTATATCCTCGAAGAGTATTATTCTTAGATTATTATCCAATCCTTCATCCACCATTCTCTCTCCATGGACTTCACTTAGATGTATGGATGTTAATCTTGTCCAAGTGCATGACACATGAAGAAGAGAATATGATGTCTAACATAAATCCCTCTCAACATAGAAAGGTGATCCCCATTCCCTCTTGATTGGGGGTTAGATCCTTGCTCCTTCTTAAACATTTAAGGAGAATTCTTACTCCCTCTAAAGCATATAGGTGATTCTTTTGCTTCCTTTCAATTGGGAAGCTTTCTAGTGTGCCTTCATCAATACATTAGCTACTAATCCTTCATGGAGATCTTCAAATATATACATAGCTCCTTGTCTTCTTTGTATCTTCATGAAATTGAGCTTTCATCTTCCTGAATGTGCTGGATCCAAATTGTGATAGGATTCAAGCCATCAACCTTTCATATCACTTTTCTTTAGTCATCATAAACAAAGGCATTATATTTATCCAATAAAAGTAGAGCTTGGTCATATATCCCATGAAAGTGATGTTCATCAACATCAGCTTATCTCTTTGTATTGCTACCTTTTAATCCCAAGATGATGTAAACATCTTGACCATAAAATCCTTCAAGGATTACCAAAACCATCCACTCAATCCATATATTCATTGAATTGAATTCAAAACCAACAATTTTAGATATACTTGCCTCAACTGTCATTATGATTTTCTACAATTTCCTTCCAAGTAGAAAAACATATATTGACCAAATAACCAAAACCAAGACAACAATATCAATATTACCTCAACATGATGACCTCTTCAGATTTTTCTTACTTATGATATAAACATCCTTTCACAAGGTCTATCTTCATCTTTTACCAAAGATCCTTCTCCATGTTAATCACTTGTAATCAAAGTGCCTATGGAACAAACTGATCGACAAGTTCCAATTTATTCTTTTTGGAGTTGTCATTATCAACCCTCTTTCTTTCTTCAAGAAACCATATTCTATGTTGATCAATATCATCATGTCTAATTCAAGCCATCTTGTGGAATATTATTGATCCTTAATCATTCCAAAGCATTCCAAACTCCTTCTTCTAAACATCCAGTAAACATATGGAAGACTTTCTAAGCACATTTTATAACCAACTCCTTTTGCAAGATTCTTGTAGATATGAACCTTATTTTAGAGAAGTGTTACTTAGAAACATGCATACCTTTACTTCCATACAACCATCTACCATGCTTTATTTGAATGAGCTTGCGTCCAACCTTATTGAAGATAAGCTTTCCTTTAAGAGGAGAAAAAATTTAGTTCTGCCTCTCAAACTACAACTCGACCATATGCATACCTTCATATTGCAAGACTATTGTTTCCATACTAGATGGAATATACAACAATCATAATGCTTTTTCCAAGAACCTTCTTAAATGATGCTTCTTATTGGAGGATACTGATGATCCTTCTTTGCAAGATTACTACCTCTAACATTATGTTATAAAATGCTTGGATGATCAATAATATGCAAGATGATCTAAATCTTCTCATTCTTTATAGCTAGATGAATTTTCCAAAGAAATTTGATTATGTAGATTCTAACTCTTCTACCAAAATATGATTCCTTTTATGATGCTATGCTTCACAAAAATCAAGACTTATTCTAAAGAATGAAACCATGTATGCTTATTCTAACTTCTAATTTATAATAAAGAAACACAAATTGCAAATTAACTTGATATAGATGGACCTTCCTTCAATAGTAAATATCCTTCGGATCTTCTCCTTTCAGCTTCTTCTTGGGTTCTCCCTTTTATTAAGCTTTGTGAGCTTCACTCATTTCCTTCCTTTTATTTTTTTCTTGTTTGGACAATTCCTCTTAAAATGTCCATACTCACTGCATCCAAAGCATTGAATCTTGGATATATTTGATTTCCCTTTGGATTTTCCAAACTTTCCATTCTTCTTCTTCTGGGATTTGACAATAAAGGCTTGAGACTTATCATTTTATTCAATGTCATATTTTTCCTTTATCCTTGTTTCTTCCAAGATACATTTACCCCATAGTTCATCAAAAGGAGTAGTGTCATTTCTTGAGTATACAATAGTTGCAAAAATTCTCCATTCAGGTGGAAAAACATTTAGTACACAAGTGGTCATTTCTAAATCAGAAATAACTTCCCCAAGCCCTTGCAACTAGTCCCTTATTTGTAATATCTTCATAAGATAAGTGACCATGTCTTCATCCTCACTCACTGCATCCAAAGCATTGAATCTTGGATATATTTGGTTTCCCTTTGGATTTTCCAAACTTTCCATTCTTCTTCTTCTGGGATTTGACAATAAAGGCTTGAGACTTATCATTTTATTCAATGTCATATTTTTCCTTTATCCTTGTTTCTTCCAAGATACATTTACCCCATAGTTCATAAAAAGGAGTAGTGTCATTTCTTGAGTATACAATAGTTGTAAAAATTCTCCATTCAGGTGGAAAAACATTTAGTACACAAGTGGTCATTTCTAAATCAGAAATGACTTCCCCAAGCCCTTGCAACTAGTCCCTTATTTGTAATATCTTCATAAGATAAGTGACCATGTCTTCATCCTTTGACTTCCTTATTCTATATATTTTATTCCTCGAGGATATATTCTAACTAGATGTACTTATAGAGTACAACTTCACCAACTTATCATAGATTCCTTTAGATGACTTCAAATCAACGACAAATGGTATGAGAAGATATTTTATGGATTCAATAAGAATCCTTTGTGCCCTTACTTCTCCCTTCTTGTATCTTGCTAATTCTTGAGTATTCTCTTTGTCTAGTTGAGTTACTTCACAAAGAACATATTCCATGACCTCATTTTCTGTGAGCACCAAATAAATCCTCTTATTACATTCTAGGAATTTTTTTGACCCAACGAGCTTGTTGCTTTCTTGAAAAATGTGGCCATTTGATTTGTAGATTGATACATGGAGCACAAAATGGTACTTACTTGTCAAATGAGTGTCCTTCTTGATGATGTCTCCAATTATCTTGATGCTTTCAAGACCTTCAAGGATACTTCAAAAATTCCCTAGAGTGATGACTTCGAGGATGCCTTCAATAATAATATATTCAACAACTTCAAAGAGTGAATGATGTTCCCAAGATTCTTTGATGCTTCCTTTCCTTCAAATATGTTTTTCAAAAATCCTTCAAATTGATAGCTTTCTAAGAGATATCAATATCCCTTTCAAGATAAAGAAACCTTCCTTCAAGATGTTCCTTTAAAATCAAGTAACCTTCAAGAGAGAGACAATACAGATGTTCTTTCTTTAGATGGTGAGACTTACAATGAGAGCTTGATGTAGTAGCCTTCCTTCCTTTAATGAGGGCTTGGTTCTTCTTAATATGATGAGGTCTTATTCCTTAAGTCCTTTTGAAAATGATTCCCCATGAAAAGCAATCCCTTCTATGTCAACAAGATGATCTTAAACTTTCCTTCTCTTTCTTCACCTTAGCTTTGATACCATGTTGGAGAATCTAGTAGGGCATCTTTTGAAACCAAATCTCCTTATCGTTAATAATTGTTTGTGAATTTTAGTTATATTCTTATTGTTCCTTATTAGATCTTGTCATTAAATAATTATCAAGGATATAAATAATAAAGACAATAAACACAAGAAGTAGGCTCCAAGCCAGGGAAAAACCCCTCCAAGGGGAAAACCTAGAAAGAATCTCCTCTTCTTATAGAATTAGTTAAAATGAGAATTTCAAGACCCAAGACTAGAGTTAGTACCTCCTCCAAGCACCAAATCATCCCTCCAAGAATCACTTTTATGCTAGTCGAAGATTGACCAAGTCAACAAAGGTCAAACCTATTCCTTAGGCTTTTCTTCATAATTTTGGTCTTCTAGTTCATATATGCAACTTCGGTCAATAGAAACCCTATCCATTTACATGTTTCAACCTTTCAAGAGATCTTCGTTTAAGAAATTCAAGGTATTCAAAGTATACGGAAGTAAAACCTTCCTCAAACTGCTCCAATCACAGATTTTGGCCCTTACTTCAGACCTGCAACTTTCAGTCCTGAAACAATTGTAGAAACCCTAATTCATTCGCATGTGTGAGTAGAATAGTGCACAAAAATCAGAATTTCGGTTTTCTCCTTGAAGAGATTCCTTCTTCTAGGTCTTTGCTCCTTCTTTTATTTTCTTTCTTGATTTTGAATTTCAGAAGTGTGTTTCCAAATGAGGTCGAGCAATTTCTATATATATGCTTTTGTGGAGGTTGAATAGCCTCAAATTGGGCTAACTTCCTTTGGTAGGGCCAAATTGGCCTTGGATGTCACTATTGACTTTCTAGGCTCAAACATAACAAATTTTACATGTTACAAATTTCTCAATAGCATCTTATACAAATGATAAAGACTCTCTTGACTCTAGAAAAATATTCTTTTGACTTGACAAACTTTAGGACCATGAAATGCATGCTTGACCTAGTTGCCCAACAAAATGAAGCATGAAAACCATGCTTTTAAAAATAATATTTTTCTTTTCTTCTTTTTCTTGTAAATAATATATACATAATGACGTGAGTACAATGACAATTATGAAGACTGAAACTAGTTACATTTTTCAACACTATGAACTGGACCCATGCTTTTATTTATCTTGCTTTTGTCGATATATACATATATATAAACATATTTTTGTAATTTTTGTAACCACTATATATGAGACTTGACAAGCCTGTAAAAATTGGGCTTGTTTTTGGGTTTCTAGTACTATGAGAGGATCTTGAATGCCTGTTATGAATGCACAAATGAGATATACAGGTTTTTGATATATATATTTTTTTTTGGTGTGATTACCTAAATGGTATTTTGAATACACAAAGGTGCATCTACATAATGTAATTTATACATTTGAATGTGTCCATTGCCTATTTTCACTCATTTATAGAAGTTTTACTGAGAATCCTTGGCACTTGTCATTATAATTATTGTGTGAGGGCACTTTAATAGAGTCAAGAAGCCCTAGTTCAATGATTAGAAAGAGTATAAATAGAAGTGACCTATGGAGAGGTCATCATGCAATCTCATATTATGGAAGAAATTAGACTATGACAAGACCGAGCTAGAGTGGAGAAGGATGACTATTCTACTTATTTCATGCAAACCAAGTTGTGGTAGGGTTGATGTGTTGGGTTATATTATGGTTCTATGGTTGGGTTCTTTTACTTGTGGGTGAAGCAGCCTTATCTTTGTGTTTATACTAGGTCAAGTTTTGTTGTATATTTGGAGAGGGTCATGGACCTAAATATCTCATAAAATAACATTGAAAGCCCTATTTGGAGGCTAGTATTGATGTTGAATTACCTTAGACCCAAATGCAGGAGTCTAGTATAGGACTGAGGCTAAGACAAGGTGAATGTGGGCTTCTTGATGGCTCAAATATCAGGTAGCCACAGGCTAAGTGTAGGTTGAACCTGAGGCAACCACAGATTATTGGTTCAAGGTCAAGAAGCTTAAGACAAGTGTGCATAGGAACGAGTTTCCTAAGGTCTAAGTAGAGGTTAGTGTTGTCCTCTGAGATAATTCTAGGTTAATTAATTATGCCAGAGAATCTAAAATGTTTTGTTGTTTTAAAAAAAAAGGATGACCAATGTGATGAGCAGGTTAATCATGTGCTTAAACCTTATTAGTACTGCATATTATGAAAGGGATGATTCTTTACCTTTGACAGTAATTTGATTTAAAGTGTGTGGAAAGGCCGAATTATAAGAATCTATGATTTCCTAAATATCCAGACTGAATTTTTAGTTAATCATAAGGAAGCATGCAAGTAAACAATGTTTACAACCCAACAAAATATATTTAACCTTATGAATATGGTTGAAAATTTATAAATGTAGAGGAGCTTATAAAGACAAACAACCTAATAAAATATTCCCTAAAATAGATTATAACTTCATGGGGCTTTAAGATAGACTAATATTCAATTTTATCTTACCCAATTATCTTCATAAAACTTAAATAAATGTATAATAACAAAAATGAGGTGAAAACATTAAGACAAACTCACAAAGTAACAAGTTGTTTGAAGTAAATCCAAAATCCTTTCATTAATGTGAAGTAATTTCAGTCTAATAAAATTTTGCTTTAGAGAAACTTATGCAAGGTTTCAATGCTTAATACATCGAATCATTGTTTATCTATACAAAAATATGGATTCTAGAAACATCTTAACTAATTTACAAAAATAGTACTAAAATGTAGAACTACTTAAACTGTTGCGATGCTAGAACTATCTTTGAGGAACTTGTTGATGACATGGCCCCCAAATGTTGTCTTGTCTATCTATTGGAGGTAAAACTTTTTACTCAATGGTATCACATAACTCATCCCATCTTTCATCATTTGGTATAGAAATATTTATTAGCTTTATATAGACTTCATCTACTTCAGTGTACTTCTCAAAAGTTGGCTTGGTTATGAATATATACTTGATTTCATGTTTGATAGTTAAATCAAACTCTAATGCTTCAATAAATTCTTTCCATGTGACATGTCCCTTAATACCTGAAAAATTCTATGTATTTGTTGCAATTGTGTAAAGCTTTTCACAGTAATCTTCCAAGCTAATTAGTTTGTCATTTGGTGCTACTAGCCCTGGTAGTCCTCTTTGATTCAACAAATTGAATTTAGTATGAAATATTTGGACAACATTTTCCAAAGCTTGAGACTTAGTCTCTAATTGGGACATTAAATTCCTTTTCTATAATACCTTCTTGATATCCAGGATGGTCTATGTTCTATCTGCAATTTGAATTTGCTCCAACTCTGACCTAGTCTTTGAATTCAATATTATGATCATGGAAGTAGCCTCTACTTGTTTTTGTCCCAGTGTTGTTCTGACATGTTCAATAGTTATTATGCATCTATATATTAACTCTTATTGCTCAAGTATAATCCAGATAGATGGCCAAACCTCATTCATGGAATGATTTATATCCACCCAGATCCTTTCCTTGGCTTGGGCCAAGGTGTGAGCCATTAGTGACTGATTTTCCAATTGGTCAATCTTCTTGGCTAGTTGGTGAGATTTAAGCATCTCTTCCACCAAAAGAGAATCATTTTTTATCTTTTGTGCTTCTATATGCTTGAGATTTTGTTGGAGCCTATCATTTTCTTGACTCTGAAGAGACAGGTCCTGCACAACTTTATTTAAATCATTAGGTGTTGATGTTGACTATCCCGTTGTGTTTGCAACTGTGATTGGTATGGTTATCACTAGAGATGTAATTAATTGTGCAGCCTCCTCTTTTTCCTTAAGAAGTTTCTCAATCTGTTCCTCCATCTCCTTCATCTATATATTTTGCTCAATGATCAGTTTGAGCATGTATTATTTATGAGGTTCACTTTATTCAATATCTTTTGTCAATGGATCTTTTGTAGAAGGAAATTTCAGTTGTTTCCTAAGTGTTGTTATGTTTGAATTCTTTTTCTTGATGATATCCTCCATTGATTTGACATCACTGGGATCATATCCTAGTTTGATCACCACATCTTCTAATGTTTTGATTTTGGTGTCTTTGGCTAATGAATAAATTTTCTCCAATTTTAATTGTGTTTGGACATTTGCAAGAGATGTCCTTAACTTTGACAGTTTGATAGCAGTATTTTTCATGGTGGAGAAAATCATTTCTCCAGTCTGTCTATGCATATCCATTTGATCAATGGGATGTATAAGCTTTACATCAAACGAAAATATAGTCTTCTTATAATCTGCAGAAGTTTTTGGAGATGGTACTTGAGCCTGTAAGAATGCCATTTGCATTCTTCCTTTTTCACTGTCAAATGTTGTTAATAACATGTGCTGGGAGGTAGAAGTTTGCTTCCAAAACTGAGCATAGGTGTTGGCCTTTAGTGTTTCATTGTTCTTCTAAATTTGCAAAAACTTGTTGAAGATATTGGGATCATCAAGTTCACCCAATTCTGTTGACTGTGATTTGTCTGAAGGATTCTGTGAGGCTGAAGAGGATAGGGAGTTAGGGAGGTGTTCTTCTGACCCTGTGGAAAACTATAAACCACTCATAACAATAGGCTGTTGCTCTTCCTCATTTTAAATGGTGACATCTTTGAGCTGTGTCTTCTACTTCTTCTACTGCATAATGAATTCTTGAGAACTTATTTCTGTACAGGCTGGAGATGAAGTCTCTTCTCTTTTCCTTTTCCCCTATTTATCTTGAGGTACTAGAGTGTGGAGGGTAGATATAGAAAAAATCTTCTCTTCTGCTTCCTGTAATGTATTCTCTTCCCACTAGTCCCGATTCATAAATTTCTCAATTTTTTCCTTGGGGGTGTGATTATAAGGTGTGGTTTTGAGTTCAACCCTTAGATTGGAAATAATGTTGAATGGATCATATGACCAGGTGAAACTAGGATGAAAGTTGAACTGCTTGAGAATTGAATCTACCTCATCACCTGTTGTTCTAGTATTACATAAAAATGTTCCTACTTGAGTCTTGATTTTAAATTGTGATTTCCTTTTCCCTGAAACAAAATGGATTTCATCCATGTTGATCATTTTCCTTATATATTCTAGAGAGAAAATACTCATTAGAACATACTTAGGCATCTTGCAGGGAGCCAAATCACATCCATATACTCTTATTTTTGTGTAATTATGGTATAAATACTAGTCTCCAGTCTTTGCCTTCTCACTCAAGTATAAAACCATTTTGATTTCTGCACTAATACTTGGCTCATTCTGACTGCTAAGAATCCCTGCAACTATATGAACAAAACTTTCAATGAATTCTGAAAACTTAAACTTTGTTGAGTTTCTCCTAACTAATGAGGTCCATTATGTCACTACTTGTTTGATGCCCTTATCATCTTGCCTATGTAGATTTATTGGAAACTTGTATCCCTACTGAAAAAGAAACATGTACACTAGTAAAGATGCATAAGTAAATATCCGTTCTGTAGTAATATTCATCATCTATTCATGTACATTATCCGCCAAAAATTGGCTAAAATTGCACATGAATGTTGGCTTGTGCTCATTGGTGAAAATTGATAGAAAGCCTAAGATAGGCTCATCTACCCACTGGTCTGATGGATACCCTAAAAGGAAAGAAACTAAGGAAATTATATGCTTGTCTTTCTCTGGGAACATAGAAGTTGGGTAGGGGATTTTTATTAGGAAGTTGTGAGTCTTCTGAGAGAAAAATCTCAAAAATTTGGGCTCTTTGGGGAAAGGTGAGCTTATGATATAGGTCCATAAGAATTGCTGCAAAAAAATGGCTAAGGGATTCATTCTGAGGAATCAGCATCATCTAGTTTATGGTTTCTGGTGTAATGGAGATCAGAATGCCTCCATTCTGAGCCATAATGGTCCTTTGCAACAGATTATATCTAGCTTGACACCACATGACTAGATCAGGGAAATATTGTGTCTGTGGAAAGATAAACATATTTAACAAGGATTCCAAAAGATTAATGTCATCCTGCTAGTCTAGGTAATTTTGCTTTAACTAGTGATGTAATTCGAACAAGTCGAATCACACTTGGTGTTAGCAATCTTGAAGTATTGGTTAGCTAATGGCATGTGATCTAGGTCTAGGGTAACAAAGGTCTTAGGGTTGTCATCAATTTTAGATTTACTGCTAGAAGATTGGGCTTTTCCTTTTGGTGCCATGACTGAGAATTTTGAAAAAGAATGATATCAGAGGAAAGAATTTGGCTTGAACAGGTACCTGGATAAGAAAATAAATCTCTATCAAGGGTATCCAAGATTTGAATTGCCAAAATGATATGTGTTGAATAATAGGAGTGTAGAAACTTAAAACAGTACCTACAATTTGAAAACAGTAATCAAGGTGGGTAGGGGAATCGCGTGAAATGATCTCAAGTACATTTTATAGGCCTTGATCAATCATCGTTGAGATGGAACCATTACCAAATGGTATTTAGGTGCATTAATGGATAACGGAAACATGGTAACGGATAAGTGTTTAACGAGCAAATATAACAGGAATAGAGGTGGGTGAATGATAGATGGACATGTAGTGAGATGTGATTAGCGAAGGTAATGCATGGGAGGTGAAATAGTGACCGTTGGCGAGAGCAAAGGAGCGATAAGTGGATTTCGGAGGGGGGTGTGATGGTAAGTGGTTTAGGATGAGGGGGGTGTGAATTCATGAGGGAGTACCACGTTTCATGGGGCCCGGGAAAAAATACCACTTTTCAGACCCCCCCCCCCCCTCCCCCTGAAATTAACGTGAAATGGGATGAGGGGGTGCAAATTGGTTTCATCGTCATTGATCTGGGTGGGGAAAATCATGGACGTTAAAACATGCCGCTTGGATATTACAAAAAGACAAAACATCAAATCGTCTCTCGATGCTTTAATAAAACTAATGTTTAATTCTTATTACATGGCACTAATCATGTTTAAATGACATGATTAGTATATCTTTAACTAAAATAAATAAATCAAAGCATGATTAATAATCTTAAAGGCGCATTTGATCAAGCATGCCCTTTTTATTTCCTATTGTAACTCTTAACCCTATTCTAGTGCAATAAATCCAATTGACCAAGACTAAATGCTTTGGTCACTTTTTCTCCAATCTATCCTATCTTCTAATTTCAACCAATATTAAACAGTTTGATTGAATTATTTTCTAATCTTACAACATAAATTTAAACATGTTTGTTCATGATTATACTATATGATTCAAATAAGATTTATTTCAAGTGGAATTTAAGCTTGCTCACTTGTGCACTTACTTTTCTTTTGATGGGTTTCTTTTCACATTTTTTCAACAATTTTCAGATCTTCATTCTTTATTGTATTTTTTGTTTTTTCTATTTTTTATACCCTCTTTTATAAATATCTAACTTATCAAAACTATTTATGTTACAACATCTAGCAAGGGTGTGTTGAGGTTATGTTTTGTGAAGATGATTGTAGAGATATTTTGATGAAGGTATGTCCTTGAATGTTCTATAGGACAGAGTGTATTTTGAATTCCATGTACAATGATTTGAAGTAAACGTGACTATGGGAGAGCCGATATTTGAGCCCATGTTTAGTTAATTTGGAGCATCATAGTCTTTGTCAGAAGGTAGATGTGTTGGAGTTGATATGTACTTGTAATTGAAGGTGTAATTACACAGTCAGTGCTAATGTGCATAGGTATTGGATGAGCATATTCTTTGTGATTATAGGAGGCAAAGGACTTGCTAGGTGTTCAAGAAAATTGAACTAAAAGGGTTGTGGTTGAGTGCTTCTTTAACAAGTAATTCAAGTTTGTTCTTGTTCTTGGGCATATTGAGAGTCAAATGTTGTCGACCTTAAGCCCTAGTTATTCCTTGTATCAGAGCTAATTGTAAGGGTCATGATCCCTTATACAAGATCCCTATGTTTGTCGTATTAACTTTGTAATATAAACAAGTTTTGGGTCTGCAAAAATATTGTGTACTTTTTTGTTTCACTGTTTCCACATTTATGTTTTGCAGAGTGCTTAGAGTTGTGGTTATTTCAATGTGTTTGTGATCATGTTTTAGACATAGTCTTGGTTATGGAGTACTAGGAAAATTCAACATGGTATCAAACCTACTTTGAAAGGATAGTTGAATCAGAGTGTGCACAATGAATAGCTCAAGAGGGATTTGGTTGATTTGTTGAAAGACTAACAACAATGGAAAAATAGGTTCTTGAGACTCATAGAGAGTCAAGTTCGAGTGGTAGTTTACAAGTTCAGAGGGAGAATCTACAACCTTAGAAGAGTGCATGATCAATAGGAAGTAAGGATCTACAACTAACAATAAGGAACCAAGGAATGGACATAAGGGTTTTCATGAAAGAAGAAGTAAGCGGCTTCTTGAGGCAAGAACACTACCGAGGATAGTGTTTTTCATTCTACAGGGTATGCTACAGTGGTGGATGCCAAAGATTTGGCTAGTGTCATTGACATGTTTCTTCTGAGTAGTGGAAGTACCTCCCTTGCTAAGAGGGAGTGTTGAGAAGTGTAGCTTGGGAGGTACTCCCACAACCCTTGGAGTACTAGGTTTGTGTGGAGTTGAACCATGAAAAGTGGCTTTTGTGGGAAATGTACCTAAGTGGTGGGATTTGGGCACAAGTTGGTGGGTTGAAGAACCAAAAGAATGATTTTTTAATTTTATTTATTGTGTGAGGGAAATTTAATGGCATCAATATGCCCTAAGTCAATGATTAGGGATAATATAAATACAAGTGACCTATGGAGGGGTTATCACACATTGAAATATCATCTTGCGTAAATAGTTAACCTAAGACAAGACCACATGCTCTCAAGAAGGCCAATTTGGAGTAGAGAAGGATGAATATTCTTCTTATCTAAAGTATACCAAGTTGTGGTAGGGTTGACGTGTTGGATTATGTTATGGTTTTGTGGTTGGGTTCTTTGTTTGTGGGTGAAGAAGCCTTATCTCTATGTCCATACTAGGTTGATTTTTGTTGTAGATTTGGAGAGGATTGTAGCCCTAAATTTCTAGTAAAAGAAGGTAAAAACCTCTATTTGGAGGCTGGTATTGAGGCCGAGTTACCTAAAATATAAATGCATGAGTCTAGTACAATAATGAGGCTAAGATAAGGTGATAATAGGCTTGTCTATGGACAATCTGAGGTGGCCATAGGCTTGAATGTAGGCCAAATATGAGGTGGCCATAGAGTATTGGTTCAGGGACAAGAAAATTAAGACAAGTCTGCATAGGACCTAGTTTCATGAGGTCTAAGCATAGGCTAGCAAGGGTGTGTTGAGGGTATTGTTTTCTAAGATGATTGAAGAGATATTTTGATGAAGGCTTTTCCTTGAATGTTGGGTAAGACAGAGTGTCTTTTGAAGCCCATGTACAGTGATTTGAAGAGGAAAAAATCATTGTAAGAGAATTGGTATTTGAGACTATGTTTAATGACTTTAGAGAAGCATAGCCATTGTGAGAAGGTAGATGTGTTGGAGTTGATATGTACTTGTAATTGAAGGTGCAATCACATAGTTACCAGTTAATGTGAAGAGGTATTGGAGGAGCATATTATCTATGAGTATAAGTGGAAAAGGACCTACTAGATTTTCAATACAAGTTGATTGAGATGGTTGTGGTCGAGAGCTTCTTCAGCAAGCAAGTCAAGTTTGTTCTTGTTCTTGTGAATATTGAGAGTCAAATGTTGTTTACCTCAAGCCCTAGTTATTCTTTGTATCAGGGTTGATTGTAAGTTCCATATTCCCTGGTACGGGAGCCCTTTGTTTGTTGTATCAAAGTTGTAATATAAACAAGTATTGGGTTTGCAAAACTATTGTGAACTTTCTTGATTCAATGTTGTTACATTTACGTTGTGCAAAGTGCTTAGAGTTGTGGGTATTTCAATGTGTTTGTGATCATGTTTTAGACATACACCTGATTCTGAAGTACTAGGAAAAATTACTCCTCAACTTATAACACTTGACTTGACTTGTATATAAACATATGAGTAAATACTAGGGTATCCTTCCTGAAATTTTACAGTCATATGGAGACCAATTAGAAAAATCATTGAGATGCATAATACATTCAATAATATAGATTTTACCCATCTCCTTCAAACTCAAGGAGTCTAGACTATTTTTAGACTAATACTTAACATAATGGTTCACACATATGTTATATTCATACAAATAGCATAACTTCAGACTCAGGAGTCAAACACATGAATTAAATTATTTCATCAACAATTACATAGAAACCAACATTCTATATCCATGTAATAAATAACATTTCGTAACTTTAATCATATGCATTGTGCAATACATTAAATAGTGATGTAATTTTCATATGCACAAGAACATGAGAAAATAATTATATTATAAGAAGTCTGGATATCGAGATTGGGACTTCAACTATCCACCCAAGCTTACATTGGTCTTCATTGTAACCTTTGTTGTAGCCAATAACCCCCAGGCAAAATTTTAGAGCTTGAGGACAAGTTCTTTTAGGGAAATAACCACTGCTGCCAGCTAGCATACGAAATCTAGAGGTCATGTTTTCTCCACCCACCAATTACCCATGGAATCCAAAAGTTGCTCTACCTCCACCCTTTACTCAACATAGTGATTCCATAGGTTGTACCACGTCCAACCTTCAGCTAGGAACAGGGAATCCAAAGGCTTCATCACCTCCAACATCAAACTAATACATGGAATATAGAGGTTACACCACCTCCACCCTTGAACCAATGCAAGGAATCCAGAGAGATATACCACCTCCACCCTTGAATTAATATAGGGAATCCATAGGCCATACCACATCCACCCTTAAACCAATATCCTTAATAACTCCACCCTGAATTGGGAATCTAGAGCTAACTCAGAAGAACTGGTCACAATACCTTCAGTGTCTCCACCCTTCATTGGGAATCCAGAGCACACTGAAGGAATTTTTCAACCTACAACCAAAAAGAGAAGGTGTTAAGACATTATTTGACCATGAATCCAAAGAAACAGGGCCTCCACCCAAACCAAGGAATCCAGATAGCTATTCTCCTTCACCTGAGAGATGCCCATGCCACTCTTCTTTGCAAGTTTGCATTAGAGAGTGTTTGGAGTCACTGCATGGGAGATTTTTTCATCGAAGTTTTGGGCTAAGTATTTAAAAAATTGTTCACATTTACTTAACTGGTAAACAAAAATAGGTATGTCACCCACATATGATCATCCATCTCCCATGTGGCTTCCTTGGGCCCAAAGTGCCTACATTGCACTTTGACTTGATCGATTACTCGATTATGGAGTGCGAGTTGCCTCCAATATACGATGCATAAAGGTTTTAGCTAGAATTCTCCCTTTGTTTCTACTTGTAACACCAACCAATAAATCACATGGTTAGCATCATGTACATACTTTTTGAGTAAAGAAACATGAAAAACATTATGAACTTTTATTGTTGGTGGAAAGGTCGGCCTATAGGCCACTAGCCCTATCCTTTCTAGCACTTGAAATGGCCCACAAAATTGTGCTGCCATCTTAGCATAAGACCCAATTTCTAGAGAACTCCTCTTGGGTCTAACTCACATGTAAACATTCTCCCCAACCTCAAATTCATATGCATTCTATGTTGGTCTTCATAACACATCCGCCTATCTTGGGCCATCTTTAAATTATACCTGATAGATAATATTTCTTGCTCCATCTCTTTGAGAATATCAAGCCTAATGAGGACCCTATTCACTTGATCACTCTAGTTTATAGACGGTGGTACCTTCTCCCATAAAGAAATTTGAATGGGATCATCTTTAAAAACTCTTCATAACCATTATTGTAGGAAAACTCCACATGTGGAAGATACTCTTCCAACTTCCCTGGTTGGTGCATTACATACATTTTGAGCATGTCCTCAAGCACTATATTTTTCCTCTCAATCTTCCCATCTATTTGTGGATGAAAAGTTGTGTTAAATTTCAATTCTCTCCCCAATCTAATGAACAATTCCTTCCAAAACTTGGAAGTAAATTTCGCATCTTGGTCTGAGATGACTTTCTTGGGCACTTTATGCAATCTCAAGATTTATTTTAATAAAATTTGGGTGACATCGCTTGTTGTGTATGTTGATTTAACAACCACAAATTGAGCATCCTTGCTCAATTTTCCTACCACGAACATGATGGCATTGTGTTGCTTCAATGTTCGTGGTAATCTTATGATGAAATCCATGGAAATTACCTCCCATTTCCATTTTGGATGGGTAATAGGTTGTAATAATCTTGTTGGGTATTTTCATTCAGATTTCACTTGTTGTCATTCAATGCATTTAGAAATAAAGGCAATCACTTCTCCTTTTAAATCAGGTCAATAATAATAATAAATAATGAATTTTAATGCCTTTTGGTTGTTAGGATATTCCGACACGTAGGAATAGTTAAGTATAACTTGGTCTAGTATAGAGTTAGGTAAAGTGTGTTTCTTTACTATGTACATTTGTAACTTACAATCCGATGGTTCATTCTCTCCTCGGTATTACCGACACTTGATCCGTGGCTTGACACCCGATTGGTCCATGAATTCTATTTAAAGCGCATGGAGGGTCATTTGTAGGTTCACCGTGCATGATAGAAGCTTATGTAAATTTTCATTCTTTTATTAATAAATTGCCTGTAGTAGCCACGTTGGCACAGGCCGTGGACTGTTTCCCTCTCTGAGGGTTTTAACCAC